>ML859768.1:6956-25271 GCA_009831015.1 Picea engelmannii
AAATTCTCATAACACCCGAGGACCAGGACAAGACTACCTTTACTTTTCCTTGGGGCACCTATGCCTATAGGGTTTTTCCATTTAGATTATGTAATTCTCCTGCCACATTTCAACGAGCAGTACTAAGGATATTTGTTGATCTTATTCATGATTGTGTAGAGGTATACATGGATGACTTCATAGTTTATGGCAACACTTACTAGGAAGCCTTAGATAACATAGAAAAAATTCTTATCAGATGCTAAGAAATGAACATGTATCTAAGTCATGAAAAATATAAAATGTTGTTGACTGAAGGAGTGGTTCTAGGACATAATGTTTCATCTGAAGGGATCAAAGTCGATCTTGTAAAGATTGAGGTCATCGTTAGACTTCCACCCCCCAAGACTCAGAAAGAGGTGATAATATTTCTTAGACATGTCGGATATTACCGACGGTTTATTGAAAATTTTACAAAGATTTTTGCACCCATGTTTGGATTGCTAATAAAAGATGTTGATTTTTTCTGGACTGAGCAGTGTCAAACTGCCTTTGAAACCCTGAAAGCTAAGTTTTTTGTGGCACTAGTTCTTAGAGGGCCCAATTGGAATCTCCCATTTCATATATCTGTTGATGCCTCTGACAATGCAATAGGAGGATTATTAGGGAAGAAAGAGGACCAACAATCCTATGCCATTTATTTTGTGAGCAAGAACTTGTCCCCTACCGAGTTAAAATACACAGTTACTGAGAAGGAATTCTTGGCAGTTGTTCATGCTATTAATAATTTTCATCATTACATTACAGGTTACGAGGTATTTGTACATACAGATCATTATTCCATTAGATTTCTCATGAATAAACCCATAGCTAATGGATGAGTGACTAGGTGGCTCCTGCTATTATAAGAATTTAATATCACTATGCTTGAACGACCTGGAAAGGATAATGTGGTAGTTGATTTTGTTTCATGAATAAAAAATGAGGATGATGATATCCCTGTAGATGATAGTTTCCTAGACGAGCATCGTTTTTCCCTCTTTGTGAATAACCGGTTTGCAGATATGGAAAACTATCTGGCTACTAGGAAGATACCATTTCATTTGTCACCTCATGAAAAACGTAAAATTATTACATAGAGTGTTAATTACTCTTGGGTTGGTCATGAAATTTTTTACATAGGTCCTAATTTGATTATTCGTAGATGTGTCCGAGAGGACGAGGTACAAAAAATACTACGAAGTTGTCATGATGGACCATGTGGTGGTCATTTTTCTGACAAACACACAACATATAAGGTGTTACATTTGGGTTATTATTGGCCTATCATTTTCAAATATCTTGCTAAGTATGTGAGAAGTTGTGATAGTTTCCAAAGGATAGGAAGACCTACGTTAGTTGATGAAATGTCCTTGCATGCCCAAGTTATGAGAGAAACTTTCTAAAAATGGGCCCTTGACTTTGTAGGACCAATTTCACCCATGTCCCGTAAAAAGAACTATATTTTGGTTTGTACAGACTATGTCACCAAGTGGGTAGAGGAAAAATCCCTATTCAAGGATACAAAAAAGTTTGTTGTCGAATTCATATATGAAGACATATTTACCCACTTCGGTGTCCCTCATGAAATTGTTATAGACCAAGGCACTCAATTCACTTCCAAGCTGATGAGAGAGCTAACAGAGAAATATGGGATTAAACATTGTATATCTTCTCCATACCACCCGCAATCCAATGGTCATGTAGAATATACAAAAACAAATCGGGAATCTATCCTAAACAATATTGTTCAATTGCATCACCGATATTGGGATGATAGGCTTCCAGAGGCTTTGTGGGCATATCAGACCACCTGGAGGAACACCACTGGGCATACCCCTTATGAGCTAGTGTATGGGAAATAAGTACTTCTACTAATATAATTCCAAGTAAGGACCTTCTGTGTTGCCGCAGAATTGGGATTGAACTTGGATGAGGCTCAGAAACAATGATCCCTACAAATGAATGATTTGGATGAGATCAGGAAAGATGCCATCCAATGAACAATATTAGTCCAAAAACAGAGGAGCAAGTGGCATGAAAAGTTTATTAAGAAGAAACAATTCCAACCTGGTGACTGGGATTTGTTTTTTGACCCCCGATTTAAAACCTTCAAAGGAAAACTCACCACCCGGTGGTTGGGCCCTTACGAGGTAGACACTTTATATGACAACAGAGCTATAAAAATCAAAACAATTGATGATGGACAAGTCTCCTTTGTAGTAAATGGACACCGACTCAAATTTTATCATAAGCCCATTTCCAAAGAGGATTTTCTATAGGTCATGTCAACTGACAAGGAATTGGCCTTAGTAGATGGGGAAGTCCCCCCTTGTTCTTGAAATTTTTTATGAATTTTCTACTATACATATGTAAATAGTTTTTGAATTTTGTTAATAAAGCAATTCTATAGATTTCTATAAGTAATTATTTCACCAGGAGTAGATAGTTTCAAGGAAATATAAAATAAGGATTTTTCTTCAAAACATTGTTACACCTGAATTTTGTTGTCTGTGAAGCATCAAATGAATATTGACTTGTTGTAATTAGCCATATTTTTGCAAAAAAAATCATTTTCTTAAGGCATTCCAAAATAGTTTCTCTTGAAACTCTTCACCACTATATAAGGAAGTGATACCGTAACAATCAAGCTTAGAGGTCTCTCATACAGTTTCTTCCAAGAAACTTGAGTAAGTGAGTAAAGTATCTTTATTAAAAAGTAACAAGGAGGTTTGATTAGCGGTTAGTCATGGAAACATCACAATAACTACAAAAGAAGAAAGTGAGTTGAGCCTAGAGATACCTTTGTGTTCTTTCTCAATGGTACCATCCACTACACAATAAATAGCTTGATTATATCATATCTTTAGATAGGCCACACCCGCTTAATTACCCCTTACATCAGGAAAATCACTAAGTAATCTAACAAAAATTCATCCTCTAACATAAATACCATCCTAATTGAAACAAAAAGAAGAAAGAAAAGTTGTTTTCGGAGTTGTCCCCCCATCTTCTTGCATAAAGAAATCTTATACTAAAATCTTAAAATATGGAGGGCTAGTCTCTGAGGGTGTAAGAGGCTAACATGTTGGGATACTGAATAGATCTGCTGGCAGTGGGTACTGGCCTGTGGTATGACTAGGTAAACCCGTCGTAGTATTGAACGGCCTTGTTGGCAGCGAAACATTCTACCTAGCGAGGATGGTAATATGATAAAAAATAAATAATAAATTTAAAACTTGTCCTGATGTATGGCATTACTTGCAGACAAAGATGACATGAAGTATGTATGGTTAAGCTAAGGTTAATGAACTCCATAAAACTTCCATTGGGAACTAACTCTGAGACTATCTTGAAACTCTCTTGCCTACCTCTTCTTATCTATATATAGGATCTCTTATCCTATAGGTGGGGCCATATTCTAACCGTCTCGTCGGACCAATCTATGAAATTTATCTTTACACTTTACAAACTATAAATATTCGGCTATTGGAAGAACTGGCTAGTTTCCTATACTTTTGATTGTGAGGTTTTACAATACTTAGGTGTGGGGGAGGGTTTCATGAGTTGACAAATGATAACATTTCCTATAAGAAGTAAATCTTTGTAAAACGTTATATGTATTGTTTTCATGATACAGGTTATTACATCTACAGTCATTTTATTTTAAAATGTTAATCTCCTGTGTGCTATAAATTGTTGTACATATACTTAAAAGACCACTTTATTGGTTCATTTTTGTTATAGGATGCTCATTGTAGGTTTGAAATTACATGTTCTATGCAAGTGGATTGAGTGAGCTTTGTGGAAAAATAAACAAACATTGGAACATTCTTCCTCTGCTCTTCATCACTATGACTGTCAAAACCATTGCAATATTGCAGGCTATCCATTACATGAGGTAAAAATGTATTTAACACAGACGTGTTGTATGAAGTGTCGTATGAGGTGCTGAATGAAGTTCCATATGAATTTACACACCAGTAACTGTCCACAATTTCAGGTAACTAGGAATCAATGACATTTAATTGAATTGGTTAAAGGCAATTAAGATTGAGGATGCAAACTTTAGATATGTTCATGATCAAATGTCCAAGTCAAAAGACATGAACATTGATATAATTGTGCATCATTGAGATTTCCCCCAAACACATGCCTTTGAATTCGAAATTTCTCACACAGAGCAAATCGTGCAAGCATATGTGTAACCAATTCCACCCTGGACGCATTAAACAATGGGCTATGGTTACCTATTATCCCAATTCACCTCTGCCATTTGCATTGCCCCTGTTTTAAAGAATGTGCTCAGCCTCTGTCATTCGTTCCCCTGTTCAAATTGTGCTTGGCCCTTGCTCAATTCATGTCATTCCTTGACCTGATCACATCCTCTCTTGGTGAATTTTGCCTCTATTTATTTCTTCACATCATCATGATGCCCAAGAGGTATGAAAGCTCTTCCTACGCAAACCTTTTCACCATTTATGAGTTTTCACAATGCAGTGAGGTGTTTTTGCATGCAGGATGGGGGGCATTTTTATCCCACTTGCAGGGCCATGATGATGGCATCTCAATGCAATTTTCCCTCGTTTTTGATGGGAAGACAACGTGTGGGGTCTCTTACCTTTGGGGTCTCAGAAGAATCCATTGTTGTAGCCACGAAGCTTCCAAGAATGGGAGATAGATGGTTCAAAAACCACCAGCTACTGCACTTAAGCTATAACAGGGTTTTTTAAGCCCGAATTCTAGAACATCTCAGGAGAAAAATGATATTACAAGGAATGGATAAAAGAGGAACCGATCAACCCTCTCATATTCATCACTAGGTTGATCACATGCAAAGGTAGATATTCCACTTACAAAGCCTATCATTTCATATTGCCAGCTCATTTTTAGTTCAACAAACCTTTGAATTTTCCCTTCTACTTTCTAAAGAGCTTGGAGAAGATGTCCTCTCAAGTGAGGAAGAATGTAACTAACCCCCACAACAACCTCTTTCACCATGGCCTAATCAAACTCCTTTTTCTAGCTGAATTAGAGAAACAGGGGCAAACTTGGGATGCATTCATCTATCAATTTGCAAACCCTCACTTGACAATTAAGACTGGAAAAAAGACACTTGGTTTAAGGACCATTTCTCCATCCAAGCCCTTCTCTCCAAGGATTCCAAACCCCCCTGCACAAACCATTTCTTTACCGGAAAAATTCAAGAATCTTTTTGACACCCCTGCATCCTCATCGGGTAAAATGACCAAGAGTAAAGATCAAAGGAAGCCTATTGCTAATCTTCATATGCCTTCAATATATCTCGATCCCACACTTAAAAATCTCCAAGAAGTGATTCAACAAGACTTTCCTATAGTTCCCACAAATAGGAGAGGAGCCAATTGATTTAATAAAGGAACCTTTCGAAAGAGTACCCGGAGCACAAGAGAAAAACCTTATGCAAAACCCCTGTCTACTTAGGACCCTATTCAAGTGTCCTCCGAAATTGAGAGCCCTCACAAGATATTTAGGGGAGTTTATGTGGATGAATTAGAGCCTCAAAGAAAGACAAAATCAGAACCTACCTCTCCTTATCAACCCCCTATTACTCCAACTTTACCAATGCCTACCCCATATCCTAAGAATGATATACTGTCCAGATATTTTAAAGGATCTAAGACTTCCTCTGAGATAGCTGATTCTTCTCCAGCCATTGAGAAGCTACAAAAAGAGAATTTCCAGCTTATGCAACAGTTGGAAGAAAGGAAGACAATAGACCCACATATCCGTCATGATAATGTAGTCCTCCAAGCAAAGGTAAATTCCCTTCAACGGTTGGTTGACGATATGACCAAATCCAACCGCAGCCTCAGAGCACAACTGAAGCAACACAAGAAGCATAAGGCAAAGTCTTCATAGCAAGAAGGAGAAGCTTCTAAAGCTGATCCTCCTCAACAAGCTTAGTCATGAGGGGAAATTTATTTCTGTTTGTAGTGGGACCTACAAAACCATAGCTGTGGGGGTAATGTTGGGCTCGTGATTTGATCGATTTTATGACGTTAATTAGATCCTTTTTTATGAATGTGTATATGTGTTTTCATGTTTCGAAGAAGTTTTTGAAGAGATTTTGTGTTAAATCTCTATTATCCACACCAGGTATGCATAACTCACGTTTTATTATGATCTTGAGTGTAATTCAGTATGTTTTTATGTTTCCAGGAATCTAATTTGCATTTTTGGTGTCACAAGGTAAAATTGCAGCTTGTTTTTGGTTTCGGTACTCCATCCAGCACTCCGTCCTCCATAAAAACGATGGGTGATTTGGCGGTTATGGTATTGGTGACCAGTCATGGGTGAATCAGAGAGATGGGTTTTTCCCGTACGCATGGCCTCCAGGTACTGAACTCTTAACAACTCTATTTGGGTTGTTATGTTGGGTGATTATTGGCTCGCCTCATTTCGGTAGTTAGGGCATCTTAAATGCAATTTACTATTTTTAGAAGAGGATCGACCCTCTAGTGGTCAACCTCTCAGCTTGTAAAACTTATAAATACCACCTCAATGGTCATACAATAGTTAAGAAGTTAAGGAATAGAGAGTTAGAGACAAAGACAAGTTTAGCTCTATTTTTCCATTTTCATTTTGCCATAATTATGTAAAGACTGTGTTTTAGTTTTAATGATGAATTCATGTTTTTGAAGTTTGTGGTGCACCTTTGAAGAGTAACCATTACTTGCTGGAGGGGGCACCAGTAGTTTGGGTGACTATCTAATGAGTTTTCTTGTGAATTGAATACTATAGTTGTCTTTTTATTTATTTCCTGTACATGAATTGTCATCTTGCTTCTTTGTTGTATAAATTGATGTTTGTGATTTAATTGGTTTAATTTAGTTTTGTAGGTTATTATGAAGAATCTTTTTAATATGAAAATGACTCTTTAGTTACTATAAGAAAGATTTCAATATTAGACACTAACCCCGTGTATAAGTAGATGATAGATAAGTTTTCTTTTATGTTGAAATAGATGATAAAAACAGAGTTTTTAATTCATGATTTCTTTGACAGGGTTTCGGTGGATGGATAGTCATTAGCCTTTAGTTTTCAATTCCAGATTATCTATCTAGTTGCTAATTTTCTTTGCTTATTTAATTTTCCATTTAGTTTGCTCATTTTCTTTCTTAACATATGCCGAAATAGTGAGTATTTCCTCTTTTTGCAAATTGAATTGTCAAAATAGAACTAGTTTAGTTTACTTCATGCAATTTGTTTTTTAGCTCTATGTTGCAATTTCAATTCTAAGTTGATTATTGAATATAGATTTCAGTTATGAATCTTCGTATGAATTTGCTTAATTAATATAGAGTGAAATTGAATTTACTAGGACAATGTCTTTATACTGTTGATGATTAATGTGTGATTGAATAATCATGTGGATATGCAGGATAGTTGATGTTGTTTCCATAATGGCTAAGTTCTCACTCGATTGCCTAAATCACACTTTCCACTTTGCTATTGAAGTCAATATAGAAATTATTCCTCGTGAATTATCGTTCATTGTTGAGTGCCATCGGGATACTATAAGACACCAGAGACATTCACATAACCATCAACACTACATTTGAATTTTCTTGCTTTCATAGATTAGAAAATAGTTTTCTTGTTGTTGTAGGATAGATAGTCTTCTTGCTTTGGTAGATTAAAGAGTGGTTTGCTTATCATAGATTAAATATTAGTTGTTAATTCCTCTTACTTTCAATTTAGAAGATTTCCTTTTGTAAATTAGAAGTAGTTGTGAAGTTTAATTCAAGAATAGAAATCACTTGTTTCTTAGCTTAATTAGTTACGTATTGAGTAGTCTTAGTTAGTTTACTTGTTGTAGGAGTTATCATAGGTTAGCTAGTTGTTTTGCTTGCTTGTTTACTTTCTTTAATAGAATAGTTGTTTGCTTGTTTATTTACTTGCTTTCATAGGATAGTTTCTTATTGAATTTGAATAGGTTAATTAAAGTAGTTTGTTTTTGCTATTGCTTATTAGATGAATAGTTTACTTTTTCTTATTGTTATGATTCAGTTAATTTGTTTTAAGTAGGGTTTTCATTTTCTTTCTTAGAACTATCCATCAATCCTTGGTCCAAAGGTTACTTAGGGTAAATAGTTTGAGTTTCTTAGTAGGGTTTGATCATTGGTACTCTTTGCTTGAATAGATTAGCCACTTCCTTAGTTAGACTATACTACTACCAGCCCTTCTATCTTAGCATATATATTTCTACAACTCTTAGTTTACTTACCTTGGGTTGAAAATTTAATTGAGGGTTTTTAGTGTGTTTTTAGTCCATATAGAACACCCATCATTTTTGGCACCGTTGCCAGGGAGTTGTCTCAAGGTAGGAAATAGTTACGAATTAGATCATTTTTAAAATTTAGCATTAGATTGGTGGCGGGGGGACTTTAAGATGAGAGGTAAGAACCTGTGCATCTTCTATAGTAGGTTCCCCCAAACCTAATGGTATTTTTTCTTTTCTCTTTTTTTTACATTCATGAATAGAACAGGAGACCCAAAAGGTAGATACATTAAATCTAAATGAGATTTTTCAACCAAGGTTCCTTCTGACCTTTTTGGGGGAAGGAATGTTCCACTCGTAAATTCCGCAGACCGATACCGAAAAATAGGAGCTAGCTCAACCCAAAGAGATAAAGTAGTCTCTGAAGAGACTAAGACAGGGAGCACTATAGAATAGAAAATTGAAGCATCAATCACATTGGGACAGGAGACGAGACCACTCGAGCCTCCTGCAGAACCAAACAATACAACCTTTTCTTTTACACCACCACCAGGAGATCCTAATTTTGAAGACATAATAGACCCTGAATAGGTGAATATTTTGTTTGGTAGTTCAGCCAACGTAATTATCTCTCAAATTGACACAGAAACTTTAGAAACCTTTTCATCAAAGGGAAACCTTGTTCTCTTCGAAGATAAAACCACCTAGGTACTCTCTTTTTGGAAACCAAACCAATATGGATGATCAAGAGGATCATAACAATGTAAGACATGGGGAGGAAGAAGAATATGGAAACCAAAACGAAACTACGTTTGGGTTTCCAATTTTGGACACCACCTGAAATGTCAACATGGAGAATATTCCTCTCTCGACACTGCCTACCTTTTATGGTAAAAGTAGTGAAGATCCAAATACCTTCCTATTTGAGTTCGACATCTTGTGCAGGAGCTAAAACTACCTACAAGATGCCCGGAAACTAAAACTCTTTCCTGCCACCCTCAAGGACTCTGCACTAAGATGGTTCATGGGGTTGGGAGAATCCAGCATTAGGTCTTGGGAAGCCATGAAAGATATATTTCTTAAGAAGTACCAAGACTACTGCAAGACCAAAGAATCTCATAACGATATTTTCAAAATCCAATATTTAGAAGACGAGACCCTCGAGGATTATATGGAACGATTTGGTTATATCTCCTAGAAATCAAAATACCATGACCTCCCAAAGGATATAGTTAGGGCCCTTTTCCTTAAGGGAATTTCAGAAGAATACCTAGAGATGCTTAACTTGATGGCATCAAGTGACATCTCTCATAAACCATTTTCCTAAATATGTGAAATGTGTAAGAATTACTCAAGGATTAGAGCTAAAACAAGAAAGAATGTTTGGGACCCTTATAATAGAAACTTAAAACCAGTTAGTTCAGGTGGTATCACAAGGGAAGATATAGGGAACCTTTTAGAGAACTTCAAGACAGATATCTTAAGAACAATAGGTTCCCATTTGGACACCCTAAATATTAAAAAGAAACAGGAGGAGGAAAATGCAGCAATGAGCATATATTGCCAAGATGCAGAAGGAAGCATTCCTCAAGAGAATGTCCATTAAATAACATTTAAGTTTGTGGCTTCTGCAAAGAAGACCATTCAACTGACAAATTTCCATCATTGCCCAATTTGTTAGCCATATATAGGAGTGGATATCCTGGGGAGTCTTCGTATGCACCTAGGAGGCCATGGAAACCTAGGTACCAGCCCACATACCTAGATCTACAATCTCAAGTTCCACCCTATTATCAACAACAACAATAGTGGAACTCACCAGGTTGGAAAAAATAGTCTACACGGTACCAACTTCCTTGGATTCAAGGATGGAGAGTGTTGTCGCAAGATTTGGTTCTAGGCTATAATAGATCCAAGCCTTAGCACATTTTAAATGAAATAAATTTTGTTTATTGATCAGTCATAGGAGGCTTCTAGAACTAGGTCTGAAACATGCCTTTCACTCATTTATAGATCATAAATGAAGAGGCATGACCTCATCTGCAAAATTCATTTCCAGATCATGAGGATGGATAGAAGATAAGGGATGAACAAAACTGAAAGAAAAAGCCAGGTCTCTAATTCTGATAAATCTGGTCTTCCTTTCAATAGAATAAATAACACCAAACTTCAAATATCTGAACACATGTCTTATCTCACTCATAGCAAGACAAAGGAAAAGATATGAAAACATAAAAATTGTAAATAAGGAAAAACAATTAAGATGCAGGTCTTGTTCTACTCATAGAAAAATAGAGGAAAAACTGCACTTTAAGGAATGCTTTAAATTAGCTACAGTAGAAGTATCACTAAATTGTAACCATTACAAGTTGAATTATTGAATGGAAGGAAGAAAGAGAAGTAATGAAAAATTCAGAAACAATAACATAGGAAGAATAAAAAATTAGACAGTGACAAGGTGTAGAATCTCTTGGTATTCTATTCTATATTTTCTGAAAAGGAATGCATTACAAAGCCAGCCTCCAAAAGGATCTTAGGTTGTTTCCCCCCTTTCTTCTTCAAGAAGATACAATAATATAAGTCTTCTACCCCCTTTCGAATAACTGAAAAATGATTTGAATTAAAAAATAAATCCCTCTAGAAATGAACAGGTATCTCATGTAGGTATTGAGGTAGAAATCCTCCCTAGGAGGTCGAATTTACTCCCAAAAGATAACAACAGTTACCATCAATTTCAGAAACTTTATGACGTAGAAAATGGGCCAAACTGCTGAAAAATGGGACTGTGTTTATGGTTCTATATCTCTCGAATATTGACATCTGTGTATACAATGAAAGAGGATTTTGTGAATCTATTTTTTTTGAGCAAAAACCTCTCTCAGTTCCCTGAGATCCATTTCCATTTTCCCCAGATCTGCATTTTACAAACATTTGTCAAAACAGGAAAATATGAGATCCAAAAATTAGGGCTCGGAGATGGATTCGATTTTCAAAATATGTGAAAAATGTAGGAAAAATGAGAGAGGCTATTGATATATGATGTGTTAGGCACAAAAAAATCTGACCATTTCTCAAAATGATACTCCATTCATCCAGAATCATTATTTGAAAATGATGACTCAGCATAGTAAAAAATACCACATTTATGAAAACGAACCTCATCTTGAAGGGGAATTTTAACTTCCTTACCAAGATCCAAATGAAATTATGAAGACACCACTAGAAATATTAGGATCTGTAGATGTTGATAGACTATTCAAACGTGGAAAATGGCCTCTCCAAGGCTGAGAAAAATGTTTTTTTCCCAAGGCAGTTTTTTGTATATGAAAAATCTGCGATTTCGACAGCTAATAGGCCGAAAACAAGGGTATCTTAGCTGCCAAAAGTCCTGGATTTCGATGGATAACAATGCGATTTCAGAGCTCCATAAGCCAACCAAATTCCTAAAACCCCGATTTCAAGTTTCGAGTTTTGGGGAAACAGAGCAATGGTCAAAATATCTATGTCGGCCAAACCCCCGACTGCCGAAACCCCGAAATGGTGACGTGGCATTTATGTAAAACCCTATTATAGCGATTTTATTGTCATTTATTTCATTATTTTCGTGCCTCCTCATGACTTGATTTATGGGTAAAAACACATCTAGACTTTTTGCAGCTGAGGTCATATGAAACCTGAGATTTAAGCTACCAAAATTCTGCACTTTCAGTAGCTAAGCACTATAAATTTTTTCCTACTAAGCTACCAAAAGCCAAAATTTCAATATTTGTTCCAACATAGGCTCCATCTAGGGATGGTTCTTTCCTGCAAAGTGCTAAGAACAATAGACCAAGTGCCTTCATCCATTGGGCGACCTGAAATCATTCTTATCAAATGTTGAACCCTGTCACTTTACTTGCACCTTTCTGAAATAAAAAACAACTTATGCATTCATTGGGCTATGGAGTCATAATGTCTTAAATAAAAACCATACAATATGCCAAACTGAATTGGAAATGTACTTAAAACCACTGTTGTACTATAATGCTCAAAGTCAAACTTATTTATATACATCACCTAATCTAACTACTGAAAAATTCCCACTAAATCAAATGATACAAAAATGCGAGTGAAGCCAATCCAAAAAATGTCTACTTATTTGAAATCTTCTCACACTTTCTTTGAGCAAGATGAAAAAGAAAACTGACAACTTCCATCTGAAATGTTGTTGATCGTGAATTTTCAAAATTTTCCTTGATTTTTGTGACAAAATATCCATGACATAGCATGTTCCTCCATTAAATAAATATAAAAGGTTAGCAAAAGGATCTTGGAAATATATATGGTCCTGAGGTTTTAAAACATCCAGGACTACTCTACGTTTTGATTTATAATGCTCAAGATCATTCTCAAAGAGAATATCTGAGCACCCTTCAATATCATCTACAATGGCATCTCCAAAATCATGGCACAATCTTGTCTGAAGACCATCATCCCTCCATGAAAAATCTACAGCAAGTTGTTCTACAGAAACAATTTAATAATCATCAATATACTCATCATATTTAGGTTCAGTAGATAACTTAGGAGGGTCATCAATTAGACAAATGCTCGAGACATCAACCATGAGAAACTATGATCCTTTCTCTAGCATGCTTTCTATCTCAGATTTATACTCCTCCAAATCACAATCTAAAACATCCTTGAACAACGAACTTCCTTCAAGACTATTGAATGTGACATCCCTATCCTCTTCATGAAACAAAATAGGTCTTACAAGCTGATTTCCTGGCTGGAAATCATCATCATAAATAGATTCATTAACTTCTTGTAAGGTTTCATCAAACACATGAATGTCATTATTTAAAATCAGATTTACATTTTTAGAAATGGAAGAAGTCTGACTCTCAAATTCGGTACTATGTATACACTGCAAATCTGTGTAAGCAAGGGCTGTAACATGACTATGCAGGAGCATATCTATTTCTTCTTTAGTCAAAGGAGGAGGTGGTCTCTGTATTTTCTAGATAAAATAACAATTATTTTCTTTCTCTTCTGCAGGTTAGCCATGATGTTGAATATCTTCTTCTTGAATATGATCACAAGAGTTATCATATCTTGCTTCTTTATCATCCAACTCTTCCTCATGATGGTCATCTTCATCCACTTGAGAAAGTTTTGTTGTTTCTTCTTCCTTTTTAAGAGGATTTGTTTGATCTTTTTGTCTTATGAATTCTATATTACAACAATCTTCAAAAAGTATTTCAGCTGAATATATCCTCTTACAATGTTGATGAAAAAGTGCGTGAAAATATTTCAATGAAGGAATACTGGAATGGGGTAAAGATTTATACCAGAGCCTAGCATATCTTTCCAATGAAAACATAAATAGATTCATGAGGACATCTTCATGATGTAAATTTAATTCATCCATGATATTGTGGAATTCAAACAACTGTTGAGCAGGATTGTCATCCATATATCCTCCAAATTTAGGAAGGAAATCTTCCCAAATTTTAATGTCTAGAATAGTGTTTGGAAAACCATAAACATTTGTAAAGTCTAGAGGAGAAAACCTTGCAGCAATCCGAGCAGTG
Source organism: Picea engelmannii (assembly GCA_009831015.1). Classification (NCBI taxonomy): domain Eukaryota; kingdom Viridiplantae; phylum Streptophyta; class Pinopsida; order Pinales; family Pinaceae; genus Picea; species Picea engelmannii. Next base: position 20,814 of record ML859768.1, read on the forward strand.
AACGAATTCGACATTTTTAGACTAGTTGAGTTGCCAGTGAATCATGTAAAGTCTTCAAACCAAGGAGTCGCCAGGTGAATGAACATAGCCAATTGAATGCCTATCCCTTGTTCACCATCAAAGAATAGATCTAAACTTTTTGTCGTATCCCAGGGAAGATATATTCATTCCTCTGTCCCGACAATGGTGCCAAAAAATGTTGTTGCAAGAGTTGGTTCTAGGCTGTAATAGAGCCAAGCCTTAGCACATTTTAAATGAAATAAATTTTGTTGATTGATCATTCATAGGAGGCTTCTAGAACTAGGTCTGAAACATGCCTTTCACTCATTTATAGATCATAAATGAAGAGGCATGACCTCATTTGCTAAATTCATTTCAAAATCATGAGGATAGATAGAAGATAGGGGATGAACAAAACTGAAAGAAAAATCCAGGTATCTAATTTTTATAAATCTTGTCTTCCTTTCAATAGAATAAATACACCAAGATTCAAATATATGAACACAGGTTTTGTCTCACTCATAGAAAGACAAAGAAAAATTTATGAACAAATCAAACTTGTAAATAAGGAAAAATAATTAAGATGCAGGTCTTGTTCTACTCAAAGAAAAACAAAGGAAAAACTACACTTTAAGGAATGATTTAAATTAGCTACAACAGAAGTATCATTGAATTGTAACCATTACAAGTTGAATTAATGAATGGAAGGAAGAAAGAGAAGTAATGAAGACTTCAGAAACAATAACATAGGAAGTGTTATCACTCTATAAATTCCTAGAGGTTGTATAAAGGGAAGAAAGAATTTACAAGAGGTAACCTTAACCAACCACTTTGAAACAGGGATCTAGCCCTACCAGTTTCAGAGAGGGATCTCTTTGTAGGATATAGATTTGTTTGGATTTTTTCAGGTTTTAGGCTAGTTATAAAGAATAATACCGAGTTGTTTGTGTTTTTTAAATAGACTGGATGAATGTCATTTACGCTTCCAATGGGCTATGGGGTATGTTTTAGAAAAAGGAGATCAAAGGACAACTTTTAAAAGATTCGTTTTACAGGGCACGGAAATGCAATTGTTGGATCCTTTTAGAAATAAAATGATGGATTTGAAGAAAAGGTGAGATATCAGTTAAAACAAAAAAGAAATTAAGAATTTATTTGTTATAACATCAAAAGGAAAACATATAAATATGTAAAAGATTAAGAATAGAGTGCGCGATGGAAAATTTTGCAACTTTAACTTCTTTTAGAGATTAGCTTAGAAAACAAAATGATAACTAAGAAAGAAAATCTTTATGAAGACAGATAAAACTTCACCAACAATTAACATGCAGGAATCCTGTGAAACGTCTCTTTGTATTACTGGAATGATCTTTTTGAAAATATTACAGATTACAACTTGCTCGGGTGTAAAAATCAACCCCCAGAACTTCAAAGTTTGAAGCATTTATAATAAAGATTACAAACTATCCTTTCATCAATGATCGAGATGTGGCAGATGCTATTTTTAACTATCTAGATAACAAGATGCAAAAATATGGGAACTGATGATGATGTGTTGAATATCTCATGCTGATTTTGGGGAATACCGTTGGTGAGTCATTCATATGACTTTGACTGCATTGGATGCTGACTTGGAAAAAATATTTATCTTTATTCGATCAATTCGCACAGCTCATCCCATCTCTGTGCACTGGGTATGGTAACTTTCAATATCCGGCGGTAGACTTCCTCCATCTTAGTATACTTAGCAAAAGTTGGCTTGGTGAGGAAAATGTTCTTGACTCCGTGTTGTATGTTGAGGTCAGGTTGCAATGTCTCCAAGAATGCTTTGCCTGTGATGTTGCCTTGTATCCCTGAGAACTTGGAACATCTTTGGCCATGGTGGCAATCTTTTGCTTATAATCTAACAAAGTCATAAATTTATCATTTAGGACAAATAAACTAGGAAGGCCCTTTTTCTGTAAGGCCTCAATCTTGCTAAAAAATATCTGAACCCCAATGTCCATGTTCTGAGCTTTCTCCTCCAACTGCATCTTTAATCCTCTCTTGGTAAACACTCTTTTGACTTCAAGGATAGTTTATGTCCTGTCTTCAACTTTTAGGTCTTCAAGCTCTTCCTTGGTTTTTGAATTCAAGAACTTGATGATCTCGTTGGCTACCGAGGGAATCCCACCCAGATCTGTTACTATCCTGTCAATGTCCTGCCTACTCTTTAACACCAGATCATGTTGCTCAAATATGATTTGCTCCATGGGCCAAATTTCATTTATGGATTTCGAGATATCTGTCCATATATTTTCCTTAGCCTCTGCTAATGTCTTACCTGCCACTGTTTGTTTCTCAAGCTGTTGTATTTCCTTCTTGAAGACTTGAGTTCTTGTAGACTTTCAACCTCCATTTTCAGCCTATTGATCTTTGTTCCCTGCAGAGTCATCTACTCCATGGACTTTGCTAGCTCCATAGTTTTTTCTAGTGTTGTCAATGGAGTTGCTGGTGGAATTTCTGCTATAGTGGTTGTTGGCACAACTGTTGTACTAACTTCTGTGATGAGAACTGCACTCAATGGAATGACTTCCATCGGGGTCGATTGTTCCTTCTCTTTCAATAACTTTTCCAACTCTACCTCCATTTCCTTGAGCTGTGCATTCTGCTGCATGATAAGTTTCAACAATTCTTCTTTCTCATTTTGTGCCTCAGCTATTTATTTAGCTTGTGAATCCTCTGTTGGTGGCAATTTCAGTTGTTTTCTCAAAGATGCAATATCAACATTCTTTTTCTTCAACATTTCCTCTGCTGCTTTTACATTCGAAGGATCATACCCAATCTTGATCACCAACTTCTCTAAGGATTTTATTATGTTATCCTTTGCAAAAGAGGATACCTTTTCCAACTTCAATTTGGTCTGAACATTGGTTAAAGACACCTGTAACTTTGTTGTAGAGGAAGCATGTGCTAATGTGGAGAAAACCATTTCTCCAATCTGTCTGTGCAAGTCCATCTGGTCAGCTAGATGGACTTGTTTGGTGTCAAAAATGATAGTTGACCTCTTGTAATCAATGATCTCTTTGGGTTGAGACACCTTTGCTTGTAGAAATTCCATATGCATTCTTCCTTTCTCTATGTCAAAGGCTGACAACAATCAGTGTTGTGTTGTGGAATTTTTCTTACAAAACACAGAGTAGGTGTTGTTGGTTAGCGTTTGGTTCTTCTTTTTAATCATTTCATATTTTTCAAAAATGCTCAGAGGTATAGATCCTTGTGGATTTTGGGTGGTCACAACTATCTCTATCTTCTTCTTTGAAGAAGAAGTTGACACCACCTACTGTCTTCTTTCAATCATTGTGGCAAAGTAGGGCTCTTCCTCACCAGACATGTGAGTAGCATGAGTGGTTTTGGGTTTCTTGCTGTATACCTGAAAATATTCTATTGATACCTTAGTGATTGAAAGTGAATCATCTTTTCTTGGCCTTTTTTACTTGGGTACCTATGGAGTGGTAGTTAGTGAAAAAGAGATTGAAGAAGATTCATGTGGCTCTGTATCTACCAGAGTGTTTTCTTCCCACTCTGTCTGGTTCACATACTTTTCAATTTCTGGTTTGAGGGTGTGAGCATAAGGTGAAATTTTGTTCTTGGATCCCATCTCTGCAATGATCCCACTGGGGTCATATCACCAAATAAAACTGGTGTTGAATTTCATTTCCTTCAATAGTTTATTTGCCTCTTCCCCAACAACTTGACTGTTGCAGATAAATGGTCCTATTTTCCCTTTGACCCTCATCTATTGTTTTTTCTTCTGAGACACAAAATGGATGTCATATGAGTTTATCATATGACGAATATCCTCCAGTGCGAATATTTTAACAAACACATACTTGGACAACTTGTATGGAGCTAGTTCACACCCATACACTCTGATTTCTGACTGATTCTAGTATAGAAACCAGTCCCCAGTCTTTGCGAGATCCGAATGGTGCATAACTCTTTGGATCTCCTCGTTTATCCTCAGCTCAGGTCTTCCACTAAGAATGCCTACAACTAGGTGATAAAAAAACTCAATGAATTGTTTAAAAGTGAACTCAGTGGAGTTTCTCCTAAGTAGTGACGTCCATAAATTGATTGTTTGAGATTTTCCTTCCTTGTCCATCTTCTACATGTGAAAGGAAAATTTGTTTGCTTGATAGAACAAGAACATGTAGGTCAGTATTGAAGAATACAGGAACATACCTTCTGTAGGGAAATTTTCCAGCTAGTTGTGCAGGTTCTCGGCCAAGAAACCATTGTAATCAAAATGGGTGGCGACTTTCTATTCAGCTGAGAAAATGGATAGGAAACCTAAGATAGGTTCATCCACCCATTCATATGATAAGTAACTGAGCAAGCAACACATTGTGGAGATAACATGGCCTCCCTTTTTAGAAAATATGGAAGAATGGTAGGGAGGATTCTTTTTAGGGAATT
>ML859769.1:7412-25448 GCA_009831015.1 Picea engelmannii
GGTCCTACCCTAACCCTCTTAATTAGGATGCTTTATTGATGTATGATGTCATTTTCCTTGAATAATGCCCACTAAATAGTTAGTTAATAGTTGCTCATTATAAAAGGGACATCTTTATTAATAAGGTCCAAATTAGTTAGTAAGCCCTAATTATAAGTGGACTCATAGGAAATTAATATTATCTTTTGATAGCTATATATTAAGTAGAAGGTTATGTAACATTTTTTCAAGAATTGTTATTGTATTTTGAGATTTTCTCTAGGAGCTTGCCCCCTTGAAGAGGCTAGTGGACATAGCTCTCTATTTTTTATTATCAAGAGAACTTTCTCAAGGTTTATTTGTTTTCTCTTGTGTTCTTTGGTTTTGCACTACATTTTATGTGATTGCTCTGAGGTTTTGGGGTTAAGTATATTGCAAGTGATTTTAGAGCTCTTTCTTAGGCCGAAAAAGGGAGATTTGTTTTCTCTCTTTGCAAATTTTTGAAGCAAAAAAAGAGGATAGCAGCATTTAGATCAATTTCTAAAAATTCCATGAATAATTTGAAGAAACCAGCCATAGATATGAATTCCTCTTGAAAAAAAGACCGAAGTTAAAAAAAAAATCATCCAAAACGCAGTCTAGGAAGTGGAGTTATCGTTGATTTAAAATCAATTTTTTTGGTGTTTTTTTCCAGTGACAACTGAAAATTTTGCAAATTGGATATATTTTGATAGAGTTCACATATTTCAATCAAACTAGTGCTAGTAGATCCATAGAAAATATGGAATTTCATAATTGGGGTCATAATAGCCAATCTGAGAAGAGTAGCAGAAGTTATGATCATTTTACCTTTTCAGCCTCAAAACCTACCCTGAAAAGTAAGTTATTTTTCAGTGATTGTAAAGATTTTTCTTGGGTCAACAAGCTCCTGAATTTTTAAAATTCCTTTTTAGATGAATGTTCTAGAATATTAAGATAACACAATGATCTATCATTTAGTGGGTAAAATTGTGGTTGAGGAAGAATACACACAAGAACTACAAGTGGAATCACATTGTTGGAAACCCTTGTAGCACATCTTGGTACACCTTCGAGTAGTATTGCATCAGACAATACATGTATATGGAATATGACTTCCTAATGTGTGAGGCTTGGAGGGTGCCCAAAGACTCCATTATTACAGTTGGAGTTCCTAGATCCATAGCTCTGATACTTCTTGGACAACCTATGCTTGAGCCCTGGAAGGGAAGTGGGACAACTTGAGGGATTATGGTGCAGAGAAGGGGGTACATTTCCTTGGGTTGTGTGGGCTAAGGAAAATGAGAGAACTTTAGTTGGAATTGTTGTATGAGATTGATACCTTGGATTGGACGTCATTTGTGTTTTTGTGAGACCTAGTAGGTAGCCTTTTCGATAGTGGAGTCATAGCTCCATCTCAGGGGTGACCTGCTATTGAGAGAGATAAAACATTAGTGTTTATGATTATGGTTGAGTGGAATGTATGAGGTCTCCAGCCAATTGGTCATTTTATAAAAAGATAAGTGTTCTTATTATATGATTTTATGTTGTGTATAGTATGTCTTTTTATATGTTGAATTTTATTATGTTATGCATGTGTGTGTCTCCTTGGTATATATAGGAGACTAGGAGGTACAATTAAAACTAATGGACCCAATCCAACATAAATAAAATAACAATACTAATGTAATATGCCACAATTAAGGAGTAATGTGCCATTATTTAGGGCTTAAAATGTCTATATTTCATAATTACAATTCCTCGTGCAATATAATAAAAAAATAGCATTCCCAATGCAAGGTTAAGTGGTTAGATTACAAATTTTGTTATTTTAACTTAGCATACTAATTTATACGAAGTAGGTTCCTTCTTTGGACTATGAATGATAATGTGGTTATGAATGAATTCAAATATATTTAATGCAATGATGTAATTATTCACTTTTATATAACTCACTCTCATGTTTTGTGATTTTTTAATGATTTGTTGATTTGCCAATTTTTATCATTAAGGGTTTCATAATTACAATTTCTAATGGAGGAGACATGTTCTCTAAAGTCGAACTTGTATTTCACAATTACAATTCCCAGTGCAAGGTTAAGTGGCTAAATTACAATTTTAATCATTTGAACTTAGCATACTAATTTATACCAAGTAGGTTGCTTCTTTGTATAATGATTGATAAGTTGTGGTTATGAGTGCGTTGTCTGCATGTTTTTACATGTTGCAGAGGCATGGGTGCTCTTCATATATAATCTAAGGTAAAGGACATATATCCACCTCGTAGCTTAGAGCATGGAAGGTGACTACAGATAGTCTTGTTCCTATTTGTCGATACCATATATGTTCTAAATTTTTTAATTTTCCATTCATTAGAACCTAGATATAACATTTTCTAATGAGATTCAAATTCTAATCAAGACTGAAATGATTAGCAAGAGTTTCATTTCTAATGCGATTCAAATGCCAATCAAGACTAAACTAAACAACAAAAGTCACAAAATTTTGTTGATATTTGATATTTATCCACAACAACCAACTAATCCCATCCATGCTAAATTTATCTCTCCTATAGCACATCCATTGTCAACAACATCAATTCTCCAGGATGTTGTCCATCTGAGTTTGTGATTGCTCCAATGCATTGCTCGTCTAAGCTTTTCAATGATGATGATGATTGTATTGATGATCAATATCAAGATGAATTACCAAATGCTACACATTGGACATGTAAATTATTCAGTGTGCTTATAGAACGTGTGTGGAAGTGGGAACTACATGCATTGTTGAAGCGAACTATACATACATCTACCAATGCCACTCAAAATATGGGAATCTCATGAACTATACTACCAAGCCTAAGGTTTCTCATTTTGTAACCATTTTTTATAGTAAAAATATTTAAAAAAATAACATACTTAAATTAATTGAAGAACTCGGTCCTAATTAACTTCACAATTAGCTACTCACACTTAGCTTATCAATTCATTGCTCACTCAAGTTGTTTGATGATTTCAATTCGATTTTCAATTCAGTTCTCTATTTGATGAATTAGTTCCCTCTTCACAAGTTATTTCCTGATTTTAATTTTGTTAGATATAGTTTCTTATATTTAATTTTATTATTATTTTCTAAATAACATACATGTATCTATGAATACACACACTTTTTAACTTTAGATTAGGGTTAATATTGTATGTTTTTTTATTTACTTACTATTTTATAATTTTATAATTATACATCTTCCTTGTATTGAGTTGTAACCASTRTAAATCCCTCTTAAACCAGGATTTATCAAGCAYRAGATTTATCCAATTTTTCAAGTATTAATTCCTTCACATCCAATGATAATTAAAAAAAATTACACCTTAAGAAATTTGATCCCTTTGGATCTAGGTTGAAGATGGATCTGCTTTGTCTAAAAGTTCTATCTAGGTGAAATCTTAATTTTTGTTTTTTTGTAAATTGCATGTTTGAATGCATAAATGGATTAAGCATCCTCAAAAACCTCGGTAGTAATATTATACATACTCAACCACTCAAATCTACAATTCCAACAATTTCTAGTGGGATATCGAAAAATATACCTAGAAAAGAGCAACATTTGCATATGTTTAAATGTTACCATGTACATATGTACGATATGCACATATTTATTTATTTATTCTACAACATCTCCAACATCTCCCCCATACATCTTCTTACTTTCTATGCAAAAAGAATATGTCAAAGCAATGAAAGTTGTGTGTTCATTTATTTGATCTTCCAATATAATACCCACCTATATTTATCGTATATTAATTCTCAAATTTAAAATAATATTTGACATGTTAAAGAGTTTGGTTCATTATATAATTTGTAGCCACCAAAATTTATTTTTATATTACTATATATATTTTTAGTCTTTCATACAACTTAATTATAAAAGAGTTTAATATAATTGTCTCAAAAATTATCCAAATTATTTTTATATTAATATTCATTTTTCTTACATTATTATCGGATTCTCTTGGTGCAATCCAATTATATAAAATAAATATTTAAATTATTTATTATTATTCTTTATTATTAATTCTTTCTTATACTAGTTAAGAAGTAAATATGTTATTTGTGAAAATTAAACCTAGATAAGAAAAAGATAACAATTACTCCTCCAACCACCTAAATGAAACCTAATTGATATTCACTCATTTCATAATCATTAAACTTCATAATATTTCAAAAAAAACTTAACAATCATTATTAAATTACAAGCCCTATTTCATAATATCAAAATATTTAACAAGATTAATACGTCCTTTCATACTCATAAAACTTCATGATATTTCAATAAAACTTTAACAAACATTATTAAATTACAAACTTCATAATATCAGAATACTTAATAAGATCATTATTACTACTAATAGTAATTTATTTTTAGGGTTACCACCAAGAAAGGACTAAGACCAATTAGAGTATGAGACCCACTATAACAATAACAATATCATGATGAATAAAAAACTATTGTTTTTTTTTTTCTTTAACGGGATATATGCATTGCAGGGGTTTAAGTAAGAGTTTGTTTACCAACACAGAGAAACCCAAATAAAAATGACCCAAATCATCATAATCATAAGCCTCCAATATTACTTCTAGTCATTCTCCTTAGTTTCAAAGGCATTGGCAAGGAAGGATTTCCTAATCCCAACAGCGCCCTTGAAGTAAATCTTGCCACTAGATGGATCATCAATGGACATCACAAAGATGATAATCCAAGGGAGCAGTCCCTTGCTCTTCACTTGAATCACCTTCTTAATCTTGTGTTGCTTGACATAGGCATTGTTCTATGCACCATATTGGACCATTTTCCCAATCTTCTTGAACTAGTGCTTAATCATCTTCTTCTGCTTCAGCCACACAAAGCATGTTTCCCTCACATACCCATATTAAGGGGAAGTAGCCTTTTCGGAATACCTACCTCCGTGAGAAATTCCATGGATTTATGCTTGCAAATTTCGCTTCCATGGTAGATCTCTGCCCTGACTCTCTGATCATTGGCAAGTTGAAAAGACATTTTTATTCTATAACAAATATGTTATGCTCTTAGCCTATTGAGAAAATGCATGGGCTCATGCGACTTAAATAGTTGAAAATGGGGTACAAATATGCTATGCTCTTAACCTATTGAGAAAATGCATGGGCTCGTAAGAATTAAATAGTTGAAAATTGGGTCAATTAAAGGCATAATGAAAACACAAATGGGAGTTAGGTCAGTAAGAGGCTGGAAACATCCCAGTAATGAAAACATAAATTGAAATCAGGTCAATTAGAGGCCTGGAAACATCCAATAATGAAAACAAAAATCAAAATTAGGTCAATTAGAGACTTGAAAACATCTCAGTAATGAAATCAAAAATTGAAATTATATCCATTAGAAGCCTAGAAACATCGTTGTAATGAAAACACAAATTGCACAAATTGATATTAGGTCTATTAGAGCCCCAAAAACATCTCCAATAATGAGAACCGATTAAATGGGCTATTGGCTATGAGTGCAAGAAATGGAGAATGGTTGAGGTAGATCTTATATTTCCTCTTTATTTTTTAAAGTATATTAAACAAGTTACAGATAAAATTAGGGTTTAAAAATGCAGGTTGACTCACTCATCACTGTAATTCAAATTTAAAGAAAATCATACCACCTACCAGTTGGTGATTAGAATTTCACTCCTGCCAGATACCTCTGAGTCTTAAAATATTAAACAGTGTCCTTAAATGAACTCTTATTATCCATCCAAAAACAATTTTTGGTCTATTTTTGACGAAACACTCCAAGACCTATTTTTGACCAAATTATATTAGAGAAATTAAAATTTTTATAATCATATTTTTTTTTTGAATTCCATCAGTGTTTAGAAAATTGAAATCATAACCAGACATCGCCTTATAAATACATATACATAGCCCTTTGTATATCCTATGACATAGACTCTATTTGGTGGTGGTTGTCTCATATAAGAAGGCTAAGTCTTCCAAATTTTGATTGTAACATCCATGTTTCCCCCAGCTTGTAATTAATCATAAAATAGAATTAGCATGCTAAGACATGTGGATGATGTAAATGTATTGTTGTTAAATTTCCCATAACTTCCTGTTGGGGGTGAATCCTTGAAGTACGAGCCATGATATCTCTAGAGGAAAGAAATCAGTTAATGATGAGAGGACTGGTGGTTGAATAATCAACCACCCTCATGAATGGAAGCATGGGATGTCTGCCCAAAGTACCACATAAACCTACATAACCGAGCTTCCATCTGACAGAAGGAAGGTAAGATACATACATGCAGATAGTAGGAGAATATATAGGGAGACTAGGGAACAAGCCCGGAAGGGGTGCATACCTGAAGAATTAGAACACAAACTTGATGTTGGGGAAACATCTAATAAACCTCGCAGGGCTGTTGTGACAGAGAGAGTTTCTTTGAGAGATGGCAGAAATTCCCTAGTGATATCATGTCTTGGCACGGGGGTGGACAGAGTGCTAAGAATGAATTTCTCTGAGCCTATGGTTGGGTGGAAAGGCGCACACCCACAGTCAATTACTTGGATGAAACCTGTAATAGATAAGTATTCTCATACCCTGTGAAATTAAGCTATGATTATGTAATGAAATGGGATATGCTGTGAATTTTTTCAGGGATGTGCATGATTGCTTAATGGTTATATTGTATCCCTTTTATGTTTCCTTGATTTTTTAAATATGCAAGTAAGAAATTATATGGTTCGGGCATGACTTGTTCTCATAAATTCTTGAGTTTTGTGGTGTCTTAAACTAGAGTCACAAACCTTGAGTTCGTCAACCTTAGGTATAGTTTCATGAACACATGTTGACCCCCTAGTCGTTCTGAGTCTCTGGGAGGATAGAGTTTGTTAAGCTCAGAGAGGTAGTGCAGATATGCACAGGCTCTCTGCGAGGCAAGTAGAGACCGAGAATCACTTAAGTTCTAGACTTTATGAAGGAGCGCAAGAGGTGTGCAAAAGACCCTTCTATGTGTTGAGTCCAAGAGAAAGAGTGCAACTCTCTTAAATCCTTCATAACTGACAAAGCTCAAGAAGGATAGCGAGATTCAGGGGTTGAAAGGGAATACCCTTTTGTTGGCGCGACTAAACTTACAAAACTAGAAGTTGCGATGTGATCTGGATCGTTGAATCGAGGAAGGTCATGGATCGTCGATCCGATGCAATCATATTAACGCAAGGAGTACGTGGGAATTCGAAATTCCCTGAGGACCAAGCTCAGAAAAGACAAGTGCTTTTCAGAAGCGCAAATGAGGTTCAAGAGGAGAACTTGTTTCCAGTTCGTAAGCTCAGGAAGGAAAGCGGAAATCGAGACCCATACATCAGGGCTCGCAAGAAGTAAATCGAAGGTCGAGACCTTTGAAACATATGATATCTTCAAGTCGGGAAGAAGGTGAAATCTCAGGACAGAAAGAGGTCTGGAAGAACTCAAAGGAGGAGCGAGGGTTGAATTCACCTCGTGGAAATTGAAAGTTTATAAGGGGCGACACCAAGTTATTTGACAAAGAGTCATTGAAATCCTGGACGAATGGTAGAAATCCTTGGAGGGAGAAGCATCGATAGTCGTGTGCCATTGGATCCAGTAAAATCACGAGAAAGGATCTGGGTTGTCATATCAAATACATACGGGAGGAGCGTGCAGAAGAGAGGAGAACATATCTGAGTCGTTAGATCTGATTGCATGGACCAACAACCGTTGGATTCCAAGGAAAGTGCACGAGACAAGTTTCGAAGTCATTGAAACTGTCCATCGTCAGAATTGACAGGTGGTAGCAAATCCAGGAGTTTGAGAACTCAGACTTTGGAAGATTTGCAAGGGGAAGAGTGGAGTTGATCCTAGTCGTCGGTGCTAGGAAGGACACAAGTGGAGTTGATCTTAGCCGTGAGTGCTGGGAAGGACACGTGGCGAGAGATCAACATTTCACTGACTCGCGACTCGGGAAATTCAAAGGCAGAGTTGTGAGGACTCGCGAAGTGCGAACTCGTGAGTTGATCTGATTTGTTGGATCAAGGAAAGTCGTGGACCGTTGATCTGAGGCAAGCGTAGAATCGAGAATCGGGAGAAGGGAGGTGCGTGGTCTTCCAACTTCCCGAGACATGAAGTCCCGATACACAAAGGAAAGAACAAAACCATTGGATCGTGGGGATTGTGGACCGCCGATCTGACGCGAGCGCAAGTTCGGAAGTCAAGAGAGTCAAGGTGGGCTCACACGCAAATACCCGACAAGCGAAGTTGCAAAGCTCTCGTGAGATTGGCCTCGGCTCATAGTCAGATGTCACATTGGTGAAGGCTAACATAGGAGCTAACATGCGCTAGGCTCTAGTTCGAGTGTTTGGGAGTCGGAGAGTCGGGATTATCTCACGTGTGATTACCCGACATGCGAAGTCATGAAGCACTCGAAAGCTTGGCCCCAGGTCATAGTGAGGGGTCACGTTGATGAAGGTTAAGGGAGGAGCTAGCATGCATTAGGCTCTAGCTCAGAGTTTAGGAGTTCAGGAGTCGGGAGAGTCAAGTTTGGCTCACATGAAAATACCCGACATGCGAAATCACGAAGTCATGAAGCGCCCTTTGGTTAGGCTTGTGGTCATAGCCTGAGGTCATATGAAGGAAGGGGCTAGCATGGAGAGCTAACACCTGTTGCCCAAAACCTTCAAAGGAGCCAGGAAAGAGTCCACGGGTTTGGAAGAACTTGCAATTGAAGAAGAGGGAACCTAGAGAGAGTTAAGGAAAAGAGAAATTTTTTTATGCCCCGTCGTGGGTGTGTTACATTGATAGTTTAAAAAATAGTTATTGTTCTATGTATTTTCACTCCCACCAGTTGATATTTTCTTCTGGTTCTATAATGCCACCTGTTATCCCCGATTTCTAGGGATAACTAGGAGATCATGTCTCGAGGCCCACAGGTCCTAGACATGGAGTACCAAGAGCAAGATTGACTTGAGCATGGCCCTGGAGGGCCCATGTTTCTTCTTCTTCATCATACTTGTCCTGTCAGCAGCAGTAGCATCCATCACCTTCGGCTTGGACTTGTATCGGAGAAGACTCTTTCTCCATGAGGTAGTTGGTCCAATTGTCATGGTATGTGTCATATTTGATCATTATAACCTTCAGATATATGAATCGAATTTCTTTTATTTCTAACGAGTGCTTGCGTCTTACATTAACCCACTTGACCATGGTTGGGGGGATTGATAGGGTACCCTAACAAGCTTGTACCCATAGGTTTTGGTTATTCACTAGGGGGGATTTTAAGGGCCATCGTCCGCTCCCAACATACCATCACTCTTACATATTATCTCCCACTCATCTATCCCATTCCCCTAGTCTAGACATTAGGATGACTTGTTTGTGGGGTTACACCTTATCTCGTGGGAAGAAGGGGATAAAGGCCCAGGAGGTAAAAGAAGCTAGTAAAAGATAAAAGCCATAAAAAATAAAACCTAGAGATGCCTTGCCCAGGGATCCACGAGAAGGAAATAAAAAGCCTCTCAACAAGAAATAAGAGGGACCCAAAGAAAAATAACAAAACAAGACCTAGCCAAGAGGATGGGGGGTCTCATCACGAGCCAACCCATTATGTTCATGGGTACCTAGCAGTATGACATTGCCATTATCTGGTTACCATGCTAGGGCAGTGACCCTTGGTTACATGGCCAAGGGAAAGGGGGTCTCATCACGAGCCAGCCTTATCATTTCTGTGAAAGTGCTTGTGGGTAACACTGTCAGCTTTGGTCACCACACCAAGGCAGTGTCCTCTAACTAGTCCTTGAAATAAATAAGAAAAAGAAAATAAAGAAAATAAAGAATAAAGGCAATAAAGGGCTTGGAAAAAATTTGCATCCATGACGGGTACGACTCACCTTCTACAAAGGCACCCACAGGTAATATCACCCCTATCTTTTGCTCTACTTGTATGTCTCGACATCCTTTGACCACATCACCTCGTGTTACATGGCTTGGACGATATCCTCTAGAAACTTTCCTTCTCTTATGGATGCTGGCCCAATAGGGCATTTTGTCTTTTTCTTCGGCTTTGTATAGTAGGTCATTGTAATGTCTTTGAGCTATTGGATGATATATTAGGGGTTTTATGCATTCATTTGATAAAATTAATGATGAAATATGATTGACATTGCTATGATCCCTGTGACTAATGAGCCCATGGAGGGAAAAGTTTTTGATGTGCAGGATCATGCCCGACGGACAGGTACTAGTTGGACCGGTACACATGGGGAGATGATTAGTTCGATCCTCCATGGGGATGAAGAGCCCAAAAGATGGTTGCTGGGACCCCATCAGGGGCAGAGATAGGACAGTTATTGGTCGAGACTTTGCACAAGGGAAGAAGGAGAACATTTTCATCCAGGACGCCTTAGCTAAGCCCAGACCAGGGGGGTTGACCCACTAAAGGTGGAACGTGCCCCTTTTGATGCCCCAGGATGTCATCTAGGATCCATGATGTCACCTCCAGTGTACGACATCTTGACAGAGAAGTTTTGCACATGTGGCAGAGTTTGGAGGCCCAAGGAGGGCCAACGTTTGTCACCTTGTGTTGCATTTTTCCCTAAAAAGGGCCAACGTCTCCCTCAGAGGGGCTTCACATCCTGTTTATTGCTCATTTAGGGTTTCATTTAATAGTTTAATGTAAAATAGTATGATTTTTGGTTTGTAGCCTTGCCGGCTATTTTTAATGACCTAAAGTTAATTAAAAGGTCATGATACACTATATATTGAGGATGTTTTCCCCTCATTTGAACATAACACAATCACTCACACTTGTGAGGTCTAATTTTTGCGCCCTTATTGGGTATTTGGTCTTTAAAATTGAGGCACACTTGTTGATGGGAGGCTTTTCTTGGCATATTATGGAATTTCTCTTGAGGAAGGTTTACAACTAGGGTTTGCACATGCTTTTCTTCATGATATGTAAGTATTTTTCCTGCAAAACTTCTTGATTGAATGGTTGTAGGTTAGTAATTCTTGCATTTACTTATAAAATTGATGATTTTAAAAACCTTAGGTGACAAGCACACAAGTAGGTCCTTGTCATATGTCCCCTTAGAGAGAAATATTCAACTGTTGAAGGAGGAAGATAGAGCCTAGCCTTTGCTACACTCATCTAACTTTTTCCCTTAAGCTAGTTTTGATTTCAAAGGTTAAAAGGAGGGTGACGTCCTAGGCCTAGGTTATCTACACCTAGGGCCGTCCATATTTTAGGGTTTAGTGATAGAGCCTTGTCTTTACAACACTCTCCCTCATTAAATCCTCTTGTTTTAACCCTTTTCTTATGTTAGTCGTTTGCCAAGTTTGACCTAAAGAAGGAGGAAAGAGCACGAGGCCTTGCTTAAGCAACACCGTAGTGAGCCTTTTTCCCCTAGGGTTTGATTCTAGGGCCCTGCCATTGCAGCACTCTAGAACCCTTCCCTCTCGGATTTAGCCTGTTACACTTTCAATCTTGTTTCCTCTCCTTTATTGACTCCATATACCCTTAGGCATTGATCTTAGGCACACAATGTTGAGGTCATACTGTCCAAAACCGCTCTCAAAACTTTGAATTTTGAAACCCTGACTAACAAACTAACCTAGATAAGGCTGACGTCACTCTTGAATAATCCATCTTGACGCAACCATTTTTAATGATAATAAATTGGATGATGATCTAAAGCATTTATTGAGTAAAGTGTTGGTTGGATACATTGTTGGCTTGATCATCTTGATAGTTATTAATGAATTGATGCTTTTTCCATAGCTAATTGATAAGACATTGACCTCATTGATATCTATTGTTTTTACATTGCTTATTAATTAATAGCAGATAGTCATTGAAGTACTAACCCATTGAGTTATAGCCTACATATATACCGTATTATTGTTGTCTTGTTCTGGGCAGGTGTTTTCATTTGGGCATACACTTCTTTATTGGCCAATTAGCCGGACTGTCTGACCTTGGTGGTAACTTGTGAGAGGGAAACTTTAATCTTGACATTATACCTTTGCCTCTTCAAAACCCCAGGTTACCGGGGACGTCTCCCCTGGGTTAACCTCCATAAATAGAAACAACCTCCCCATTGAGGTGACATTGGGTGGGGAAGGTTCCTATTACGCTATTTTGGCCTCAATTCTCTAGCCATTTGACCTAGCTACAAACTGTGTGATAACATTTTGGCGCCATTGCCGAGGAACACTGAGTCAATTCTCCTCAGACGACAAACCTTTTCGGTAAGCCTTGCCTCAGAGCCTTATCTTACAAGCTTTCCTAGCGACTCCACTAGGGTTTTTTCCCTTATCCTTTGATAATTTTAGGCAAATTATCTGGCGACTCCGCTAATATTTCTTAGCGTGCCACCTTACTTTCTGTAATATTTTCAAGTTATGGGATCATGGCACACTGGGAACAAATGTATCCGAGTATTGATTTCAGAAGTTTTCAAGGATACCCAAGTTACTTTGATACAAAATGGCTAAACAACTCTCCAACGTTTTTGGGCCTCCTAGCTCCTCACATAGTAAGTTTTTTGGAGTATTTGAGCGAGATAAAGTTGGGAGGAGAGGATGCTCTTATAAAATTGTTTTTGCTCACCTTGCCATCCTACTTACAAAATCGTTTTAAGAGTTGTTGCAAGGACAACGGTATATCATCTTTCATACACCTCATCAGTAGGTTTATAGACCTTACTAAGCCAGTGATCCGTCAGGATTTTTCGAAATGACTATGGTTGAGTTTTATTTGCATGCATTTATTAACCATTGGAAAACTTTAACGAAAGAGCGAGAAAAGCAAATGAATTATACAGCCATTAACATAATTGCAAATCTGAAATGCAATGAAAACAGCAAACCATAATGCACAAGTTTGATAATGGAGTTCGGCAACTTTACCTACGTCTCCGGGCCTTTTTCTCTGTGAGGAAGGCTTCTTGATTTATTTTTGAAAGTTTATTAGTACATCTTTACAATTGCCGATTTCCTCCTATACTGATCTGGTCTTGTTCTCCATGATCTCTAGAATCTTGCACAACTTACGGCACCTGAAACGGATATACCGAACTCTCAGAAATTGTCCGACAGCATCTCTACCTCAACAGCTTCCTTGCCTCAAACTGGCTTAGACCTGGCTTTGCCTCAACATCTCTGCTCTCCAAAACCGTCCAAAAGCTTTCAAAATCTAACCCAATGGCCTCAACATGGCCTTGGTTAAATAGTTGGGAAAGTTGGTTTCCATCTCCAACTTCCTCCCAAGAATTAGGCTCTAAAAAAGCCCAATAACTCCCAATTACATTACAAATTGGTTTAATTACATTAAATAACCAAAAATTGGTTACAAAACCACTTTATAAACTATATTAAAGTTGTATAATGGGCTAATCCCCCTCCGTTGGGCGCGCGCACCTAAAATAAGGTCATATGTGGTCCATATGGCCTAGCGCTAGCCAAAGGCTAAGCGCTGGCCTTGCCCCCCTCCGCGCGCAGCACTAGGTCATATGGCATGTTTGCATAGGCCCGTGGGTTCAACGGACTTAACCGCACCAAAATAACCGTTGTAACAAACCGTTAGAACGCGCATTTCATAATCGCGCCCGTGCCATAGTCACATGGAACACAACGGAACCGGGGTCGGGGCTAAGCCCCGACCCGCCCCTTTTCCGCTATTTACATTGTTTCAAAATAAAAACAATAACCCCCGTTTCATAAACAAGAAACATCGGCGGGCATAGTGGCTAGCGCATATGTGTTAGGACTTTGGCTATGGGAGAGGTCACCGGTTCGAATCCAGTCGGCCCCCAAACAAAACTTTTGCCATAGCCGTCATTGGCTAAACCCGGGGTGCCACGTGGCAGCCCGTGATTGGGCCACGTGGCACCCTATCATTCGCCCAGAAAGATGCCACGTGTCAGCACTTGATTCGCCCACATGTCCGCCACGTCAGCTCGTCATACTGCCATGTCATCCGCCTCGTAAGCCTGCCACGTTAGCAGCCGTACCGTCCAGTCATCATGCCACGTCATCTGCTGACGTCATCCGTGCCACGTGTCACCCTTCCAGTGGTGAAACGTGTCACTCCAGGATTGGTCCAACCGTACACCCAAAACGCCAAATCAGCCTGACACGTGTCACCTTCCGGTGCTGCCACGTGTCCTGTACGGAACCTGCCACGTGTCATCGTACGGACCTGCCACGTGTCGTCCCCTGCTGCTGCCACGTGTCCTGTACGGACCTGCCACGTGTTGTCCCCTGGTTACGCCATGTCATTGTACGGACATGCCACGTCAGCTGTACGGACTGACATGTGTCACTTTACGGACAGGTACAGTCAGCATCCCAAAAGTTTGCCTGTTTGGCTCGGCGGACAGAATGCGATATCTTCTCCATACGGACTCCGTTTGCGATAAAAATTATACCACCGGAATCAGGAAGATGAGMCGGACGCAATGGTGTTGGTTTCGTCGGATTCCGAGCACTTTCATTTTTGAGCATTTTTCATGCCCTGACAGCCTGCTGAATCCGATTTCGGATCAGCCAGATTGCAAAAYGTATGAAGATGTCCTTCAAAACCTCATGGTAACCTTAGACCACAAAGGATTTACCACTAAKATTCTGGAAAATCTCAAGAGAACATATCATGATCAATACCAAGAATCCTTTGATATAAGAGACGAGGTTTATGAAGACCATTGTCAACCCCTTGAAGAGGAGCAAGGCCTCTCCCATAATCCAATAGAATGCARCAAAGATATGACTAGAGACGTGAATTATGAGGATGAAGCACCAGTAACCGCTCCTTAGTCTGATGAAGCTCTCCAAGATCCTGTCCCTCCTGCACAAGATGATGAGAATGAGGTAAGTCATTTTCCTTTCCAGTCTTTTGATGATACCTTGTTCTATAACTCAGGGAGTGAAGAAGAAATGGAACCCTTGGACAAGCTATATCCTCTATGTCTCGAGACTGAAGATGTAGAGGCAGATCTTCCACTTGATGAAGCTATCCAAGTACTTGAAACTCTTGCACAGGAAGGATTAAGCGAGGTAAATTATTCCCCCTTCCAAGTTTTTAGTGGTTCTTTACCTTATGACGCAGATAGTATAGAAGTATTGGATGTTTTGACTCCTCCATGTTATGATACTGATACTGACATAGCTGATTTTGATGAGTTCATACATGTTGGGAGATGTCAGTGGGATGCGGTTAGTTACAATGTGGATTCCATCTATGATATAAAGAGTCATCTCCAAGTGTTGCCTTTGCAATTATCATAGCTAGCTCTTGACCAGTGGCAACAAGGAGATGAGATTTTTGTTGGCTCTCCACAAACACCCAAGGTTGATTGAGTACAGTATTTTCCTGATGATTTTCGGTCTTACCTTGAGGCCTTTGATAAGTACTCCTTCGAGCACTTAGATTTACCCTATGAAGATGACTGTCAACCGCCACTATGCTCCGATTTTGATAGGAGTAAAAACATTGTTTGCTTGAAGAAGGATTCTCATGACCTTTCTCTTTAGCTACCTGTTATTACTTTGTCATGCTTTTCCATTAAAGTTGTAGTTGGGAAGTATACTTTTAACGTTGAGTTTCCTCTTAGGCAAAACCTAGAATCCAAGGGGTGGTTGGGTACTGCAAGTTTGATTCAGTTATCCCAGTTTCCCTTGATAGCTTTCCAGTCATCTGTTAGACCTTTGTCGATCCCTTCCTTGACTTCAGAGCATGAGGATATCCTAGGTAGCCAGTTTGCAGGACCTTTGAGTCAATTTTCTGAACCTTGCATTTTTCATGACTCTTTCTTGAAGTGGATTGAATATTTTTCTCAGAAATGGACTAGGCATGATTTTATCCCTCCCACCCGCCTCCATGAGTTAGACTTTGAGTTTCATGATGATATGATATATATTCTAACCCATGACATTTTTGTGCTTGATTTATCACTGTTTTGTTTTATGATAAAGCACAAAGGCAGGTATTGAGGAACGCTGTTGGATTGGCTCCACTGGTTGTTTGACTACACCAACATCCAGCCAACAGGTAAGTATAGGTAACTATTTCACTCTATATTTACACTTATGATTGCTTTATATACATATATATATTGCGGGGTGGCAATACCACCTCACCTTGTTACTAATGCTATTTTTGAGTATGAGCAGGTCTGTAGGTTATGCCAGAGATGTTGAGGTTCTCATGCACTCTACGATGAGCACATGTCCCCGAGTTGGAGCCAAATTTTATCCCCGAATTCTAGGGATAACTAGGAGATCATGTCTCGAGGCCCACAGGTCCTAGACATGGAGTACCGAGAGAAGGATTGACCTAAGCATGGCCCTGGAGGGCCCATGTTAATTTTTCTTCATCAGACTTGTCCTGTCAGTAGCTGCAACATCCATCACCTTCGGCTTGGAATTGTATCAAAGAAGACTCTTGCTCCATGAGGTAGTTGTTCCAGGTCACAGGTGTCATGGTATGTGTCATATTTGATCATTATAACCTTCAGATATATGCATCGAATTCCTTTTATTTCTGACGACTGCATGGATCTTACATTAACCCACTTGACCATGGTTGGGGGGATTGACAGGGTACCCTAACAAGCTTGTACCCATAGGTTTTGGTTAGCCACCAGGGGGGATTTTAAGGGCCATCGTCCACTCCCATCATACCATCACTCTTACATCTTATCTCCCACTCATTTGTCCCATTCCCCTAGTCCCAGATGTTAGGATGACCTATTTGTGGGGTTACACCTTATCTTGTGGGAAGAAGGGGCTAATGGCCCAGGAGGTAAAAGAAGCTAGTAAAAGATAAAATCCATAAAAAATAAAACCTAGAGATGCCTTGCCCAGGGATCCCCGAGAAGGCAATAAAAAGCCTCTCAACAAGAAATAAGAGGGACCCGAAGAAAAATAACAAAACAAGACCTAGCCAAGAGGATGGGGGGTCTCATCACGAGCCAGCCCATTTTGTTCATGGGTACCTAGCAGTATGGCATTGCCATTATCTGGTTACCACGCTAGGGCAGTGACCCTTGGTTACATGGCCAAGGGAAAGGGGGTCTCATCATGAGCCAACCTTATCATTTATGTGAAAGTGCTTGTGGGTAACACTGTTAGCTCTGGTCACCATGCCAAGGCAGTGTCCTCTAACTAGTCCTTGAAATAAATAAGAAAAAGAAAATAAAGAAAATAAAAAATAAAGGCAATAAAGGGCTTGGAAAAAATTTGCATCCATGATGAGTACAACTCACCTTCTACAAAGGCACCCACGGGTAATATTACCCATGTCTTTCTCTCTACCTGTATGTCTGGACATCCTTTGACCACATCACCTCGTGTTACATGGCTTGGACGATATCCTCTGGAAACTTTCCTTCTCTTATGGATGCTGGCCCAATAGGGCATTTTGGCTTTTTCTTCGTCTTTGTATAGTAGGTCATTGTAATGTCCTTGAGCTATTGGATGATATATTAGGGGTTTTATGCATGCATTTGATAAAATTAATGATGAAATATGATTGACATTGCTATGATCCCTGTGACTAATGAGCCCATGGAGGGCGAAATTTTTGATGTGCAGGATCATGCCCGATGGACAGGTACCAGTTGGACCAGTACACATGGGGAGATGATTAGTTTGAACCTCCATGTGGTTGAAGAGCCCATCAGATGGTTGTTGTGACCCTATCAGGGGAAAAGACAGGACAGTTATTGGTCGAGCCTTTGCATAAGATAAGAAGGAGAATGTTTTCATCCAGGATGCCTTGGCTGAGCCCAGCCCAGGGGGGTTGACCCACTAAAGGTGGAACGTACCCCTTTTGATGCCCCAAGACGTCATCTAGGAGCCATGACGTCACCTCCAGTGTATGACATCTTGACAGAGTAGTTTGGCACATGTGGCAGAGTTTGGAGGCCCAAGGAGGGCCAACGTTTGTCACCTTGTGTTGCATTTTTCCCTAAAAAGGGCCAACGTCTCCCTCAGAGGGGCTTGACGTC
>WSFP011407281.1:0-25270 GCA_009831015.1 Picea engelmannii
TTTTTTTTTTAGCAAAGGACACATTCATTGTTGGCATTCACATTGTAGTAGTTTTCCCTTTCCCTCCCCTTGTGGATTGTGGTAGCCATTGAGGGGAGGTTGTTGAAGAGGAAAAATCAACTATTAAGAGTATTGACATTATAACTAATTATTCCATGTATATTTTAAATTAATTATCTAGGCTAGTTATTAATGGGATTCTTATGCCTACAAACTAATAGGCATACGAATCACTATATTCAGACTCTGTGACAACCTTGCTAGAGCAAGGAGTTGAACACATGACTAAACCTCTAGTAACACTATGGCCAATAAGAGACCCATTGTTGTAGCCTTACATTATAGGTTGAAATCCCACCATGGAGCTATGAGTCGAAGAACTTGGTAAATGACAACTTGGTGTTGTGAATTCAATTTTTCTTTATAAGTAATGAATGCATTGAGTTTTATGATAGTGCAATGCAAAATATTTCCATGGATATTAAATGTAGCTCATTCTCCCTTGACATTCTAACCTTTCTCTCGTTACATTTTGAGTTGGATCTATATTACTCTTCACTGATAATTTTGTTAGAAGATGTTCCACAAAATATGGTAATTGGCTGCCACACTATTCCTCATACTGAAATACAATTCACACAAACTAAGATACCAAAAAGATCAATTCAATGTTTTTTGATTACTGGGTTGGTGAGTTAGAAGGTTAGTATATACATGTCTTTGAGTTAGATGATTAGTCTTCACCTCTCTACATATGTTGATGTTATGTGTGTGTATTTGAATCAATGTTCATGTCAAATTATGCATAGATTTTATTCCATGGATTTTATGTACTTAACTTAGGAGTGTATCGCTCTAATAGATCTATAGGTCATATGGATTTTGGTGTATATTCCTTAGATGATGATGCTAGACGTAGGGAAAGAGAGGAGGAACATCAAAGAAAAAAAGATAAAAAAAATTGCAATTGATAAAGGCAACAACAAAAAACCTCAAATGAGTTGTAATTACACACATTATGATTGTTATGTGATATTGAGAAATATGTGTTTTTAATGAAGAGTTGCTTTTATATTTATAATCATTACTTACTATAAGATTGTCTTATGTTGTGGAAAACCCCGATAAAAACACTCACAACATTTAAAAAGAGTATGACAAAAATGGAAAGTCCATACCTAGATATGGATTATATGGATTGTTTGCATTTGATGTAGTAGGGAGAAAGTTCTAAGGGTCTTAGTTAAAGTAGATTTCAACATGTTAGCCATGGTATGATTCAACCTACATTTTTCAGTGGAATTTAGAGTGTAATTGAATATAATATACCCCTTTTTTCAGAGTACTTATTCGTTCTATGATATGCATATTAATGTTTGAGCATAGGGCGCAAAGATGAGGATAAACAAAGACGAAGATCTATCTTGGTAGAATATAGAGAATGTGTGCTAAATTATAATGATACATAAGGCACCGATAAAAGATAGGTTTTGAATTTGGTAGTAGCATAATTTTTCATACATAAATTTTTGACACTGTCACGAGGAAGTGATCAAAAGTATATTATAAACGTTAGTTTGGAATAAATTGTTCTAGTAATCAAAGAGCATTATAACATCTATGTATAAGGTTCCTAAATGTACAATTTAGTGATAAATGGGATCTTCGTATATTCTTTGAGACTATCGGGAGGAGGAGAAACCATATCAAGTGAAATACGTTTCAATTGGTCCTCTATGTACTCAATCATGTTTCAAATCCTTCACCTTTTATATTTCATTATGTATCATCATTAAATTTTATAGGTGACTTCATTTTCCGAGGTTTTGAACAAATTTAGTGATAACATCGCAAAGTTTGGTAAGGAATGCAAATACATAAAATGAACATCTAATATTGAAAAACTGTATTTAATTTTTTTTAAGGATCTCAAAAAGGCCAAGAGGATTGTTGATGAGAAGAAGGCGTGAGGAGTGGACCTTGAGATCCACCACGACAAAAATCCACAAAAGTAATGAATAATATGTGCTTGTACTTATTCATTTTTTGATATGCTTGTAATGAATTATTTCGATGTGTTTTACACTTGTTATCTATCTTTGATGTAATATCTTAGTATGTGACTTAATTTTGTGGTAATTTTCAGATAATCTTGAACTTAAGTAATCTTATCTTATTTTATGTATAGATAGGGTCAAGCCACGAGGCCTTCGATTAGAGGGTGCTTTGTAAGTTTATTAGTATAATCTCATTTATTATGCTAATATAATAGCTTAATGTATGCCATTATTACATATAATTTTCTCTTATTGAACACAATTAAATGACTATAGTCGCAAGTCCACTATCGAAGAATTAAAGTATGCCACAAATAACGATTACTAAAAATAGTGGGATTTTTAGAACCCATGCCCCAAAAAATTAATTGTTAATTGAATTTATTTTTTTAATTCATACATAGTTGGAATTATTCATTCATTAATTGAAATATATTATATTCTTTCAAATTGATGATGATGAGAATGGCTTGGAGGAATTGGAGGGTATTGAAAATGGGTTAATCTATGTGTTTTGTATCACATCTTTAAATGTTAGATTTTTTATTTTATTTTATTGAACTCATGTTTCTTTTATTACGTGTTTACATAGTGATGAGGAGAGGGGTTTAGAAGGTGAAGTGAGAACTAGCAACAATTCAATCAACTTCTAATGTCAAATTCATTTCATTTTTTTATATGTATATATTTATTCATGCAATCATATAGAAAGTTATAATTTTCCTACGATGGAGTGTACCATTTGTTTACATGCATAAAAAATTACATGGTTATTTTATTATTTAAATTAAAATTTTATCATTTCATTTATATATACATGTTTTTTTGCTTCCATGGTGTGGAATTGATTGAATGTTATTGTGATAAAATGTCATAATTGTGTTTATGAATACATACCTTTTGACTCTCATGGTGTGAAATTCATTGAATGTTAAAGGAGTATTTCGTTTATATATACATGGTTTTTTCTTTTATGATTAGTTTGATGCAAAATAGACTTATTATATTAATCATCAATCTCATCAATATTTAAATATTATAAAAATAATAATTATAAAAAATTATATTAATAATGAGAATTGAGTAAGAAAAAATCAATAACAATTAAATTAATAATAATAAATAAATAACTTATAACAAAAATACTAATTAATTAATAACAATAATTATTATAAAAATAATAATAATAATTATTATAAAAAAATGATGCATAATTGAGTTTTGTTCAAATTTTGAGGGTCTGCGGTTATGGAGCGCTTTTTTTGCACGAGGCTGCGGTTTTCACAGTTTTTACCTCTAGCCCGTGGTTAATTTTATTACCCTCCCCCTTTTACTGCTCCCGGCCTGACCTTCTCCCGCTTCACTTTCCCGGTGGCCTTTCCCGAAACCTTCTTGACAATGGAGGATCTCTCGATGACCGCGCGGTCTTCTGGCGCAATGAAGACAACTCTAGTGGATGCCGTGGCAACTGAGTTTTTGGCGGGTGGAGGTCCACTTGAACAACTGGTGAGCACTGGGGACTCTCCTCAGTTCCTTTCCTTTCCTTATCAGGATGAACCGGTTTCCCCTTCTTTTCCCTCTCTACTTGACGACCTTCTTTTTGGCGATTTTACAGAACCTTGGGTGCTGGGGCCTTCGAATTCTTCAGCAACCATTTGACTCCCTCTCAGTCCGCTACAAGCTTCTGACTTAGATTGGGTAAAATCTATTGAAGGAGGACTTATCCACTTTCCCTTGGAGCCTGCCCTTGATCATCCTCTTCCGGCACCGACACAGCCTCCACAATCTTTTCTGATAAAGGACATGATGTCGCCCCCCTTTTCCCTTAAAAAAGGGTTTTATTTCTGCTCGGTTTGAACCGAATGAGTACAACGGATGCGAGTAGACCTACTCCACCAGGAAACCCTTAAAGAAGCTCCCAGCTACCTCGGAAGGAGCTACTCGAGCCAGAGAAGTAGGATCCAGGCTGAAGAGAAAAATCTTAAAAACTAAAGGAAGGGTTGGAAATCTGACACTCAGAGAAGACGTCGAGATCAATTAGGTTTCCCATATGGAAAATCAAACGATTGTAGGATGTGTGAATGGCATAATTTTTGCGGTAAAAACTATTCGAGATTGGATGCATTCTGCTTGGAAGGATGAGCTTGGATACCTATCGGAGCTGGTGGAATTAAACAAAAACTGGTATGCTTTTACTTTCCAGAATAGTGAGCACTCCAAATGGGCGCTAGGTAAAGCCTGGAGCATCAACAACTCTCCACTTCTTCTCAAACCTTGGAGTTCGCTTTTTGACGCAAGCACAAAACGTCTTGATAAAATTTTGGTTTGGGTAAGGCTACCAACACTACCTTTCCATCTCTGGTCCTTCGATTATTTCAAAAAAATTGGGAATTTTTTAGGAGACTTCTTGGATGCAGACATGACCTTTGAAGAAACAAAACAAAGGAAGGTAGCAGGAATTCTGGTAAATCTGAACGTCAGGGAAGGTCTTGGTGAAGAATTGGATCTCAGCTGGGGAGAATACAACTATGTTAAAAAATTAGACTATGAGAACATACCCTTCAGGTGCTGAAGGTGTCATCAGTATGGCCATATTATCAAGAATTGTAAGCTTCCTTTAAGGACTAGAGGAATAGTGTATGGAAGGTACAAAGATTCTTAGAAGTTTTTTGGTTCAATGGAATCCGCTCTCAATACACAAAGGGACCAGGGATGTCAAAGCGATAACCTTACAAAAGAAATGTCTGTAGATTTTGTCCATCATTGCTCAGAGATGGCTCCTTTACGACTGGATCAATGAAGTTCACTTTTGGCAGAAGCCACTTCTTTCCTGGATGCGGGTATCTCCTCTAACCCTGCTCCTTTTATTACTGTTTTAATTAATAATTTATCTATAAAAGGCCCTGAGTGGATGATCTCTCCTTCCCTCCCCCCGCTCCCTCCCCTTGTTACTGTTCTCCCCTCCTTTTCGCCTTCCCCCTCGCTCCCTCCCTGCCCTGCTCCTTCTCCGGCCTCCTCTGCATCCTTTCTACCCCTGGATCTTCCCACTACACCCTCTGCCCCGGTCTCGAAGGATTCCACTACGTCCTCTTTTGATACCTCATCAAGGCGTTACTTCTTAAGATCCCTGAACAAAGAACACTCAGGAGGATTAGCCTTGGACCCGATCCTAATGGAGAAAAGAGGGAGAGGCAGAAAAACCCTCATTTCGAAGGCTCAGAAGAAAGCCAAGATCGATCTTTTAGTAGGAAAACATGTCTCTATTGAAAGGGCACTTAGAGCAAGGCGAACCCTAGGAAAGGGGCCTTGATGAAGTGCTGCTCTTTCAACTGTAGGGGATTGGTTGGCCCCCTCAAAATACCAACCCTAAAAAGGATGATCCTTGCAGAACATCCAGATGTCCTTCTCCTTCAAGAAACCTTAAGGGAAAGGGTTGAAGTTTTCAACAGACTCTCTATGCTACTACCAGATTGGAGTTTAATTACACTGGATTCTATCGGGAGATCAGGAGGACTAGCTATTGGATGGAACTCCCGCACTATAAAAGTCATCAACTCTTGGGGTTTTGACTCTGGCCTCGATATCACAGTTACCTCGAAGGAACTTGAAGAATCCCTCAATATTGTAAACATCTATGGACCTTGTCATAACAGAGGCCCCTACTGGGACAAATTCTTCTCCAAGTCTTTCTTAAAAGAAAAACTCTTAATCTTGGGAGGAGACTTAAATTTCTCCTTGGGTTTTAAAGAAGTATGGGGAACTCATGCGAGAACGGATCCCTTAACTAGCTACTTCACACAAAAATTGGCGGAACACAACTTTCTGGATATTGAGTCGATCAAATTCAAACCTACTTGGAGAAATAATAGAGTGGGAGAAGACAACATAGCCAAAAGATTGGACCATTTTTTGATAAAGGATACACTTCTTGAAAAATCCTTTCAATTGAAACAATGGATAGGTCACGGGGTAATTTCAGATCATTATCCGATTTTCTTTGAATTAAGAACTGGGATGAATAAGCCACCCAGTCCTTTCAAATTCAACAGAACTTGGCTCAATGATGACACTTTTTAAAAGTTGGTTAAGGATAATTGGCGAGTATATAACCCAGAGAGCAATGGGGCGGCAGGTTTACACTTTGTCAAAAATCTTCACATAATCAAAGAGAAAACAAAGAGCTGGGCTCATCAGAAAAATCTAAAGGAGGAATTGGAACTAAAAGAGCCGGAATCACAGTTAAAACTTATCTCGGAAGAAGAAGGTGGTGGTTATGACTCAACAAATGCAAAAATAAATCTTCTTAAACTAGAAGAAAGGAGAAACAAACTCTTACAGGAAAAAGAAGAAACCCGGAGATTAAAAAGCAGAGCCACATGGCTGAAGAGTGGAGATGAGAACACAAAGTTTTTCCAAGCTTATGCAAAGGGCATGAAATGCTCAAACTCAATTTGGTAGCTAAAAGACCATGATGGAAAAAAGGAGCATACTTTTGAAGGAATGTCAAGAATTGGAAAAAACTTTTTCTAGGAACTCTACAAAGCAAAAAACAAGGCCACTATCAAAGAAGTGATCTGAATGGCACATTACTTCCCCAGGTTTACAAATGAGGAAGAAAACATAATGCTTATGGAAAAGGTAACCTTAGAAGAGCTTAAGGATGTAATGATTTTTTTTTCAAAGGGACAAAAGCCCAGAGCCAGACGGATGGACAATTGAGTTCTTTCTGGGTTTTTTTGATTTTATTGGACAAGACATACTAAGCTTAGTTGAAGAGACAAGGCTTTCCAGACAAATACCACTTAGTTTAAACTCTACTTCCATTGCCCTTATTCCAAAAAAGGATAATCCGGACACCCTGGATGACTTCAGGCCAATTTCTCTGTGCAACTGTATCTACAAGATCATTTCCAAAGTCTTAGCTAGAAGACTTGAGAGAATACTTTCTGATAAAATTTCACTTGAACAGTTTGGGTTTCTGGAAGGCAGACAGATTCATGAAGCAATATGACTGGCACACAAAGCCTTACACAACATAAAGACCAGGAAGCAAAAGAGTGCGGTGCTAAAAATTGATCTATCCAAAGCCTATGACAGGGTAAGTTGGCTCTACATCCGACTGCTTTTAACGCATTTAGGCTTCACAGTTCCTTTTATCAGATGGATTATGTGTTGCATTACAACTGTGTCATTCTCAGTGCTCATAAATGGTTCAGCTACATCCTTTTTTAGACCTGAAAGGGGCTTAAGACAAGGATGATCACTTTCTCCACTACTTTTCCTTCTCGTTGCCGAAGGGCTAAGCAGGGCTCTTGCAGCAGAAAAACGGTCTAGTTCCTTTCTAGGTATCAATATCTCCAGTAATCTACAAATTACACACCTTCTCTTTGTAGACGACATCCTCATCTTCACCGCAAGAACAAGAGGGGAGGCAGAGACTCTAAATAACACTGTGAAGCTTTTCTCCAAAGCCACAGGAATGATTATAAATGAAGGAAAGTCTACCCTTACCTCCTTCTTCCTCTCAGAACTGGAAAAAAGATGGTTTCAACATTTTTTCCCTTTCGAAGAGAAAACTACTGATGAAGGTCTGAAATACTTGGGTTTCAATTTGAAACCAAATGATTACAGGAAGGAGGATTGGACTTGGCTTCTCAAAAAATTGGAGAAAAGGTTAAGTTCTTGGAGTCATAAATGGCTTTCCAGGGCTGACAGATTGGTCCTAGTAAAATCAGTATTGGAATCCATCCCAGTGTTTTGGATGTCTCTGTCTTGGATCCCAAAAGGAACTTTGGAGGTAGCGAGAAAACTCTCTTTCAGATTTCTGTGGAGTGGGAAGAAAGATATACATGTGACCCCTTGGGTAAGATGGAAAAGGATTGCAGTCCCAAAGGCACTATGAGGTTGGGGATTAAAAAATATACTTGTCTTCTCTAAAGCCTTGGCTGCTAAAGGGGGATGGCACCTACTCTCTACAAACAACTTTTGGACAAAGGTTGTCACAAGAAAGTACATTGAACCAGACTCATGGAGTCTTGGATTAGACGAGCTCAGAAAACTCTCAAAGGAGCTTCGACGATTTGGAAGGCAGTTATAAAATCTTTCCCTGTTATAGGGGATGGTCTTGTTTGGAAGGTAGGAAACAGACTTCGGGTAAGATTAGGGACAGATCCTTGGACAGGAAGCAAAGGAAAACACTGACTTTCAGAACATCTAATTTTTACTTTAAAACAAAAAGGACTTGTTTCCTTAAACTCTCTTGCTAACCAACCTTCCACTTCTCTATGGGCTCAAGGGTGGAAGTCTGCCACCGATCTTGACTTAAACATTGAGGATTCATCGGAAATGAAGAGTTACTTAACAACCCTAAAAACTTCACAGATCAGGCTAAGGGAACATGAAGATGAATTGGTGTGGGACATAAATGATTCAGGCATATACACCCCAAAGGAAGGATATTTACACTTGATACAAGAACTCTTTCAGGTAGAACCAACCTGGTGGTGGAAAAATATCTGGAAGATCAACGACCCTGCTAAGTCAAAACTTTTATGGTGGAGCATTCTATCTAACAAAGCCTCAACCCAGGACAAACTCCAGAAAATAAATTTCGTTGGACCAGGTAGATGCTCATTGTGAAAAACTGAGGGTGAAACTGCACAACACCTTTTTCTAGATTGCTCATACATAAAATTGGTTTGGACAGAAGTTTCAATTTCCCTGGAAAAAAATTTTCAGTGGGAAGGCCATACCTTAGAACAAGCCTGAAAGAACTGGTGGGAAAACACTTCATACAAAAGATACTGAATAATTCCTTTGCTGATCACCTGGGGAGTATGACTAGCAAGGAATGAAGCCATCTTCAATGAGGTGTCTATAGCTCCTGAAAAAACCTCACTAAACAGTTTGGAAATCTTCTCCTCCTCTTCTCCTCCGGAAGGAAGAAATAAGAACAAAACGATAAAAAAAGTAACAATTGAAAAATCGATACCTTGGGGTTTTTTTGACGGAGCATCCCAACAATACACCTGTGGAAGAGGAGGTTTACTATACTTCTCAGACACACACTACTACACCTTAACGTCTGGGTTGGGAATTGGAACAAATAATTATGCTGAATTTATGAGCCTCAAACTACTCTTAGCCTTTGCACTAGAAAAATAATGCAAAAACATAACAGTCTTTGGAGACTCAAAAAATGCAATAAATTGGATAAATGGGACTCAAAGATGCAACAATATCAGACTTGCCAATATTGTGGAAGACAAAAAAACTTTACAGAAAGTTTTTGATTCTTTTTCCTGTCAACATGTCTACAGGGAAAGAGATGAAGAAGCAGACAGGGCATCGAAAGAGGGCACACACATGGAAGTGGGCCACTGGAAGATCACAGAGTTCTTAAATGAACAAATTCAAGAACAACAAAGAACTTTTTTGTAAATGATTGAAACATATACTGTTTCAAGATATTGGTTTGCAAAAACTATGAAAGATACTATGGGACAAAGAAGACAAAACTACATGCTCTGAAGTATTACAGGTTTTGTAATGATTTTGAAAAATCCTACGGGATGAAGAAGATAGAACTATATGCTCTGAAGTATGCAGACATACTATATCACATGAATACACTATTAGGTGTATCTACAAAATGTAATTTTGATCATCATAATGAAAAATTACGCTTTTTTCTACGGAAAAAAAATGATGCTTAATTAAATTAGTTAACAATACTAATTGATTAAATAAAAATTAAATAATCAATATACTTAAAGTAATAAAAATAATTAAATCATTACGTCACAATGTTAATGCTAAAACAATGCAATTTCGATGCTAATATGACTCAAGTTAGACACATTTTGGTTGAACACAACGCACTTGTGATGCATAGGATGAAATTTTGATGCATATGTACACATTTTGGTTGAACACAACGCACTTGTGATGCATAGGATGAAATTTTAATGCATATGTGACACTAATTTGATGAAAATGACTATAATATGATGCCAATAAATGCAAAATAGATTATAATGATGCAAAAGGGTGGAACATGCGCTGCGCGATGATGCTAATATGACACCAAAGCATGGTATTGTAGTAGTGGTGGGAGTTGGAAAGCATGCCCAAGAGAATTGAGTATGATGAATATGTGAATTCACAAGAGGTATGAGAATGAAATGAAGGACTCTCACATTTTACCAGATTGGTTGTACTTTGCCCATGCTCCATAATCACGTGAGGTAGACCTCCCCCACCAACCTCTTCATACATATGTTTGGATTTCTAAGTCAAAGATGATGGATATTGGCCTTCATTGAAGGCAAATGATGGAAAAAATGAGAGTTTCTAAGATTAAATTTAGTAATAGAGGCTTCCTTTCCCATGGCACCCCTTTCATCTTCCACTCTTTTGGATTCATAAACCCCTTATGCTCCTCAAAACCATCTTGGACCATTATTTATTATATTATATTCTAGGATTTCATTTTTACAAAGTATAGAGTTGTACCATGGTAACTCTATAACACTATCCAACATAATGTATATTTATAGACTATATATGCTTAAAGATTATCTAATTTTGCCTTTACCTTGAACTTTGCACTAAGAGTCAAACATTTCCACCACAAGGTCATTTATTTAATCTTGCATGACTTGATTCCAATTATTATTTTTATTTTTTCTTTGGAGTATAATTTGTCTTGCCCTTATGCTCATAAGTGAGAATACGATTGTTGGTACCTTTCCACCCTCCAACAATAATTGGCTCATGAAGAGTGAACATGTCACAAGCGAGATTTGAACTTGGGTAGAAAGGATAACATCTCCCTTCTCAACCACTCACACTAAACCCAATTGACATGGCTCATATCGAGTGATTATAACCATGCATTTATAATTTATATCAATCAAATCCAATACTTTCCAAGGGTAAAAAATAGGATATTACATTCTATCATCAAATGAGTGCAAAAAGGATGGGTAACAATGTTTAAGAAAAGATCATCCTAGTGGTAGACAATGAAAATGAAGGTGACTAGAAGTCTCAAGTGTAATGGTGCAGAGGGAAAATCTAGGTTTGAATATAATGGTTAATTTTAACTATGAAATAAATTAAGTCTAACTATCAATGCCTGTAGGCACGCCTGTCTGCCATATTGACCAAAAAAGAGGAGGGATCTAGCAAGGTAGAGAGTTGTATATATAAATTAGACTTAAGTCACTTGTTTACATAATTATTGACTTTGGACACATTCCCATACCTTTAGGGAGATGAGTCCATTATGTATGAATGGTGAAATTAATGTCTTTTTCATAATGAATCTAATTGCTTATCATGCACCATTCTTTATTATTATTTCTCGTTGTTATTATTGTTATAATTTATCATGGTATCATATTAGCACTACTACAATATGGGACAATAACATTGCTAAGTTGCATCACTATAGCCCATTTATCCTTTGTTTAAGTGTTTTTACTAATGCATGTTGGTTTTTTGTGACATGGTTGTGTCACATTTGCACCGTATGAACGACACTTTCCTCACATCATCTTTGTGACGTGGTTGCATTGATGTGCATCATGTTTGTGTCATTCATGCATCACTGTAATATGTCACACATCCTATGCTTCATATTTGCATTGTGTTCAATCAAGTTAATGTCTTATTTACAATTATATAGCAATGTGTTAACATCATAATAACATTATGACATTGTTTTCAATAAAAAAACTACATGTTATGAAATTGTGGTCATATTTGCACACAATTCCAATGCTAATCTTCCAAGGAGTTCCAACTAATCATTGAAAAGTGTGTTGTCTACAAGTGACCTAATGTGAGCAATCATAAAGTCAATGTGAAGGGAACAATAGAACTTGATGTGAAGAATCATAATGTAACTATGAAGGGAAAGATATAAAATAAGAGGTTGCAAACATATGTATATATATATAGGAAAAATCATACATCCTCCATGTCAATTGGGTGTAGCTCGAGTGGTTGTGAGGAAAAAGTTGTTATCCTCCCCACCTGGGTTCAAATCTCACTTTGTGATATGTTTGTTCTTAGTGATCTAGATGTTGATGAGCTATATATGATATATTCATGAATTGTTGACCTAGCCTTATGCTATGAAAAATCTAGGGTTTGCCTTGGGTACCATTCTTAGAATGAGGGAAAGTTCTTGGGTAGGTTCTCCCAAGATATATTACCTTAAAAAACATACATCCTCATTGAAACCCCTTTCTTCTCTTCAAAATTTAGGCTAATACACTACATTGAAGAGACAAAACCACCACTCAAGCTACTACTAAGTACCTAATGTTGTCATATACCACCTAACCTAGATTCATGCTAAATAATTCTTCCCCATCAATTTATTGATTTCGATGTGCTTGATAAGACATACTCAATAACATATATAATAGTATGGAATCAATTTTTATTGTGTTTATAGTTTTTGTTTTCACCATTACCTTTGGATTCATTACTTCCCTTCTTATCGTCATCCCCTCCTCCCTTCTTGTTTTCTCCACAATCCTTCTTCTTCTCACCACCATCATTATTATCTCCACCACCACCACCTTTCTTCTTCTCCCCTCTTCTTTTTTCCCACATCCTTCTTGTCCCCTTCCTAATTGTTTCCATCCTTCTTATGTGGAATGATATCCATATATATATTTTTTTTGTGTCGAGATATAATGGCTCATGGTTGTTATTATAATTAATGAATAGAAGGATTGAATGTAAGGATTACATTGAGCTATACATATTTTTTATTATTGTTGGTTGACCAAGAGGGGAGTTGTGGGATCTGGAAGCCAAGATAGAAAATGTTTCTTTCAAATTGTAGTTTGTATATTCTAAAGTAGAAATCATGTTCGACAAAGTTACGAAAGTTCTACCTTAGATGTGGGTTGATATACTTAGCTATTTCATTTCCATTATGATATTCTTGTTCTTGAATGTGGTGATTGGAACCACTATTGTTACTTCTAGAATGCACCAACACAACAACACTGAAAGGGGCTTCAAGAGAAATCCATCTCTATTATACAAACTTAGTACCTTCAATTTATCTAGAGATAAGATTGAGTAGGTAGTCAAGTTTAAATCAACAAGAAGAAACAAACATGGTATATAATATAGTAGCATATGAAGAGAAAAGAAGGGCTAAAATGTAAAGATTAGAGCAACTTGTATATATTTTGTTTTGTTTTTGGTTGACTAAGGGGAAGTTGTGGGATTTGGAAACCAAGCAAGGTTTCTTTTGCTTGTGGTTTGTTTATGGCAAAGTAAAAATCATGTTGGAGACAATTATGGAAGATGTGTCTCAAATGTGGGTTTCTATGCTTAGTTGGTTCACTCTCATTGTTCTATTCACGATATTGAATGTGGTGATTGGAACTATTGTTGTTAGTTATGGATAATGAAAATTTTAAGAACCACCCCTAAGTGTATGATAAATCAATGATTTTACAGATACATGGAGAGTTTTGAAGACTATTTTTTTCAATTATGTGTGTGTGTGTGTGTGTGTGTGTGTGTGTGAATTGGGTTTAACTCTGGTGGTTGGGAGGAATGATTGTTATCCTCTCCACCCAGGTTCAATTCCCGTAAGTGACATATTGAGCTCTTAACAAGTATATTATTGTAATGGCTTTGAGCCTTGTTGTTGGTCGACCTTGTGCATTGAAGATTCTAGGGTTTACTTTT
This sequence comes from Picea engelmannii, assembly GCA_009831015.1. NCBI lineage: Eukaryota > Viridiplantae > Streptophyta > Pinopsida > Pinales > Pinaceae > Picea > Picea engelmannii. The sequence goes on from WSFP011407281.1 coordinate 13,785, forward strand.
GACACCATCCTCGAAATGAGGGGAAGTACTCATGTTTTTTCCCTAGGATTTGTAACATGGAATATGTGTGCGTGTGTGTGTGTGTGTGTGTGTGTGTGTGTGTATACACACACAATGAATATTTCATTGAATTATAAAATCTAGTGAATTCTTAATAAATATTTTATTGAATTATAAAATCTAGTAAATTCTTAATAAAATATTTCATTGAATTATAAAATCTAGTAAATTCTTAATAAATATTTCATTGAATTATAAAATCTAGTAAATTCTTAATAAATATTTCATTGAATTATAAACAATTGTAAAGTTTTGTCGAATCTTTTACTAAATGTCATTGCCACAATATCATGGATGTTAAAAAAATATGTAAAATTGCAAATTAATGTAATTTATGTTGAAATGTTTTAACTAGGGAAATTGCAACACATGGCACTGCGCACGCGCACACACACACAAGTGTAGAACATATTGTGAAATAATGGGGAAGGAAACACTAATACAAATGTTTCATTCAATATAACCTTATGATTACAAAGTTGCTTTGATGCACCCTTTAGAGCCATCTCCACCTCTACTTGGATGACTTGTTAAATGTGGTCCAAAATTAGCATATGCAAATATGACAAGAAATTAAATCTCAACCATGATTAATACACTAAATAATATGATAAACCTTTTCCAATCAGCACCACCTATTAAAATAGTGTAGTATTTATCTCAACGATGATTATCTCATAGTGTAGTATTTATTAAAATTTTTGAACTTGTAAACACAACATATAATTTCCACCTCCGATGGACAAAACAATAGCAATACATAACTTATGATACAAGTCAAAACAATGATAAAGGCATTCCAACCAATGTACAATGCAATACTACATTTCCAAAATCATGACAAAGACTAAAACAACGGCCTTGAAATATACCTCCATCTACAAGGAATGCCCTTTGGAAGTATCCCATTCATAAAGCTTAGAGATTAAAAGAATAGTTAGCCTTTAACATATTTTGTCAACTAGTATTGTTGGATGCCTAGACAAATAACTCCATTAGAAACGATTCTCTACTAAAAGTTCTCGATGGAGAAAATTTTAGAGGCTAAATTTCACCATTTGACTAATTTTCATTTTTCTAAAATGATTTGTCCATTTCCATTTTTTTTCCAATATATATATATACATATGAACTAAAGAGTATTTGTATTAAGAAGAGTTGTGCCAGGGAAAACAACATTCATATAGGTCTACAAAAAAGAGGCTTACAACCTAAGAGTATTTCTAGGACTAAAACTAAGATATCAAAATATAGGGTCATTTCCAAATAATTTCCTTGTTATTTTAGATTAATTACATCTTTGTAAAATTGTCCTAAACACCACAACTTTGAAATACATTAACTATATAGAGGCAAAATCTTGATAATCTGGGGCTCTAGATTGATGCTGAGGCCCTTCTTCAATGTCCATGGGGGCAATTCCATGGTCGTCATTACCAATAACATTGCCAGTGCCATTGTCTTGAGGAGAAAATTTTCCATGGTTGATTGATGTTGAGGCCAAGTGCTAAGGATAAACTTGGGTCTTTAATTGTTGAATATCCAACTCCATGTTATCCATCTTCCATGTCAGAGTGGCCAATGCTACCTCAAATTCCCAAAATTTAGTGTCCATCCTCCAAGTCAAAGTGGCCAAGGCTACCTCACATTCCCTGAAATTAGTCGAAAGATGTTGCAAAGTAAAACTATTCTCTTGGGCAATTTCTTCATGGCACCGAAGAAACTTTTTAAATTCACTCCAGGATGGTTCCATCGCTACCCACTACAACCAGAGGCTAGAATTTCTCCAACCCCTAGGGATGTTGAATCCATAACCATAGATAACAACATAATGCAAGGCACGATGAAAGGGAATCAAATGAAATAGAAAACAACCAATACCGAGGCTAGATAACAGAAATCGAGAGACCATAAGGAACTTGGAAAGAGTAGCCAACAATAACATCTGGGAAGAGACACTTTCATTAATTTCCCCAATCGAAATCAACATGCCCGACAGAGTGGGCTCCCTAGAAAGAGAACCCATTGAAACCCAACACAGAAGCTTGAAACCCCACTTAAAACCAGAGAAAGAAGCCCTCATATACACCAACAATGAATCCATGTCTTGTGCCATCACACCACCTATAGAGAGACTCATGGAAAAATTAATTCTTACACATATAACATTAATCCACGAATGTGCGAGAGGGGGATCACAAAATCTAAGAAGACTCATCATAATACATGTCCAATTGCACAAGGAATGAGGGGGAAGAAATGGAATGTGCATAACACCCCTTTCTCCATTTATGTTTATAACACCCCTTTCCATTCTAGAGACAACCTTAACCCAATGGTCAACTAGGGGGTTTAATTCTCTTCTAATGTGATGGATCTTGAACTCTGCAAAGCTTGCACCAAGGGATAAGATGCGATAGATTATGCCATTTAAGGGATTATTTTCGATTTGGTTTCTTTTAGCTATCACTTGAACAACCATCACAGAGTCTCCAAAAACTACAATTTTGGTGATGTTGCGCTCTTTTGCTATACACAATCCTTCTTATAATGCATAAGCTTCAACGATTAGTTGAAGCTATCCCTAAACCCCACATGTAATAGACTATGATATTTCCTCTGGGATCAAGGAGACTCCCACCTGCACCTGCCACCCCATTTTTCCAAAAAATGTTTGTCCAAATTCTATAAGATAAAATGATTTTACTAAAAAAATCGATGAAATTTTCTAGAAACAAAAAAATCATCATAATTTTTAATATTTTTAAAAAATATTTCCAAACATTTTATAATTGGCATTTTAAGACCTAGTAAGATTTGTCAAGGTTTCCACACTTTAATATCAGTATGGATCCTTGACATTTCCCTTATATCTTGGCCTCTTTAATGTTTTGTATGAGCAAAAAACTCATGCTCAAGTGCTTTGTATGCATCTACCCTTTGGTGAGGATTCACACACACTTATTGAGAAGGTAAAAGAGAGTCAAAATCTTAGGAAAGTTGAGCCTCTTAGTATTTTTCCCACACCAATCTTCTATCGAAACAACATTTTCAAATGTAGTTGCATATAGATCCTGTGGTAAGTGCCCAAACCTTCATGGTAAATTCATTGGAAATCCCTAAAACTTTATTTTGTAAGATAGGAAATAGTAAAAGTGATCAAGAAAAAAACATTAGCATAACATCTTTGCAAGTTTAATTAGCAACTCCTCAAATTATTACTAAACTAGAAATGCATACCAAAGGCAAAGAAATCTCCTGATAATGAAGCTTAACCATCTTCCACATTTCTTACTTGCCACACTTTTTCATAAATTTCTTTGATAACTTTGCAATCCTACGAGACTAAGGATTTGCCAAAACCAAAAATTCGAATTTAGAACTCAGTAAACAATTACAATGTTTTGGAGCTTCCTTGATTAGAAACTAATGTTTCAACAAATAGTTTAAAAAAATACATACTACTCAATGTTGGTGTCTAAGAATGGAACCTTCCCAATCATGAAATAAAGTAGGATAACACTAGCTATTGTATGTGGAGAATGAACTCCTATGGCTGGGCTAGAAGCCAAAACATAGTGATTGACCCAAAGAACTAAATCTATCCCCAAAAGACAGTTAAGAACTTGTAACTAACTAACTAGCTAACTAACTTGTAACGAGAAGGAGGGAGACCACCCTGGATCCTATCGTTTGATGTAGATCTCTCACGTGAATCTTTGCTCCAACGTTCCACTCCAAAACTTTCTTTAACCACCTACAGACAAGGAGGATGAAAACTGCAAGGTAGGTAGTTAAAAATAACTAACTTTTAAATATACTAATTGAAAATAAACACATTAGTACTCTAGATAATCAAATGCTAAGATATAACAATAATGAATCAAAACACGAGACTGGAACTAGAAAGAGAGCTCTTTATTATGTTAACATCAAAGTCAAGGAAAATACGACGTGTAACCACTATGACGCTACTCCGGAACCGACATCCAGGTTCCTCTAGCCGGGCCAATGAACAGTAACTCACACCTCCTAATTCTTTGCTCAAGATAGGTCCAAGAAAGAGAAGGAGTCTCTTTCTGACATGATAAATGAGAAAAGACTGCTGGAAACAAGGGTTTCCATAACCGAAGGGAATATCTCGCACACACGGGGAAAGGGGTTTGCAGACTCTAGCAACAAAAGGCCAACTTACTGATGCTTCCAAGAATGATGATCTCTCCTCTACCCATTGGAATCCTTTTATGCTCCAAATAATTGGTTAGAGTAGTTATCCACGAGAAATAGGGGGTCAGGAACCATAGGAACCCATAAATCCCACCCAAAAATTCACAATTTTATAGTTTTTTTGGCCAAATAAATGCATATGCACTTTGCTGAAGAGAAACTAGCATACATATGTGTGATGTATAACTATTAGGGCTCGTATGGATTGAAATTGTTTTTTTTTTTTTTTTTTAAGAATTTCCGAGGAGGAACAAAGGGGGATTGTGGTCTGCAAGTAGGAAAGGGATTTAACAATCAGGCCAACATGTGCATCTATGCTACGAGGTGAAAAAATATGTTATAACAGATCCCCCCTAATGTGTGAGTTCAGAAGAGCGACTGATGGCCGAAACAAATTATGAAATCCAGGAGGGGAGTGTGTAGTAGGCCTAGACGGAGTTCATCGAACACTAGTTCAGAACATAACCTACATCAAAAAACAAGTAACAATACTCTCTTCCCGAGGTGAGCATACCCATGCTCAAGAGTGACAAAATCATGGCCACCAAATCAAGTACAATGCAGATCCATGAGATATGTATATAAGCAGTGATCATGGTCACGAAAAATGAGTACACAATGCATCCATGTCAAAATAAATCATAGCCACGAAGAGATACACAGTGGATCTATGTCTCAGAATCAGAGGAGGATTTCTAGAAACAAGAGCTGTATAAACTGATCCTCCACAAGTACCAATGTCATAGAAAAGAAGTCGTATTGTCCAATGCAACTCGAGCAACAACATAAAAGAGATGATGCTACTATAGACCCGAGGTCTTCAAAACAAGCCGTCGATGGTACAAGTCTACACCATGCGAATAGATGTGTTGAAGTCAAACATAGTGAGACACCATTTGATTACTAGTCATTGATGTATACCATTAACAAACACAAGACAATCTACTGATAATAATAATGGGTGTCAAGGTACCTAGTACATTCTAGAAAGTGTGAATGAATGAGCTGACATCGAACACTTGTAGAATCTATCGATCAGGCAACATTGAGGTATTCCCATTTTCAATAGCGAGGGAACTTGCCACTGATGACTGCAAGTCCCAAGGTACTAAAAAAATCTAGATCCCAATCCCAGAGCAAAATGAGTTGAAGTCAACCATAAGAGATCCACTGGAAAGAGGGCATTAAGGCATCCCCCATCATCCAACACAAGGAACAATAGAAGGTCAAAGATTTTGAAGGACTCAAACGAAATATTGGACATACAACTGGGTACATCTCTCACATGCACTAGATGGAATAACAGATAGAAGAGACCCTCTGAGCAATGGATAATAATGAAAATCATCGACAGAGGTGAGAAATTCCACCAATGAGGAAAATGAAACCTAAAGTATTGCACGAATCCCAAACTGTGAATAAGGTCTTGACATCAAACACATGGGAAACCACTCAGTCAATGACCAATGATGGAATGTCATCTATTGAGCGCAAGGTAACCTATTAATGATGAAAATCAGGGTGCTACTCTAGGTCAAACTCTTAGAGAAACATGCCATAGTTGATAAGAGATGACCCATCAATAAGAAGTCAATGGGGACCTTCCATACTGGCATGAGTATACGACAAATATTATTGCCGATTCTAAGAAGCAATTGACATATGTTGAAGTTTGAGTAGCTTCAGAGTATATTCTTAATGTTTCAATATTGTATTAGACCAAGACAAAACCCTAAAGAATTACATTATGTTATATTTGTAAAGTTGGCCCTATTGTGCCTGTTAGCACAAAAATTTGCATTATCAAATTTGGTCCTTTTGCAACATTAGTTTTGCAGTTTTAGTGAAATAGATCATTACGTAGCACTCATTTTGTAGCACCTGCGAGAAGTCAACTAATGACGTTATTTTGGTCAACAAAGCAAAGGTTGAAAGGGCAAAGGTTTGTAACTCTGTGCAAATAAAAAATTGGTTTTAAAGTCAAATTTGGCTCTCGGGTTCATGAACACGTTTTTGTTGATAATTTTTGTAAAAAAATATGGGGCCCGAGGCCCAATCTCTCTTCAAGTCCACCAAGCGCTTGCTTTGCAAGCCAACACAACACACAACATCAAATCAACGACCAAGACCAAGAGCCAAGACACCAAGGAGAGGAGCATATTGTTTGCACAATGTGTCAAAATGCATTGTGGATGCAAGAGTATATAAAGGGCTATTATGTTGTTTTCCCTCGTGTATGTGGTATTAATCCCATATGAAACAAATTAAAATGCACAACGTTCAGTTAAAACCCTAGCGCCAAGTGTCCAAATGAACGCACGTTAGGAAGATGACAGTTGTTAAGGGAAGGATCACCAAGGTCTATAATATTCAGCTACAGGATATCACCTGAGGAATTACAGGTGTCGACCGTGTTGAAGATGTCAATATTTCAATCTTAGTAATGCCACGCATCATGAGTTCAAACGCCAAATGTCGAGCGAAGTATCATTTGCGCTAACATCATGTATGGATGCTTGGGATTCACAAACTTTAGATTTTACGCAAAGACACTTGCATAGCTTATCACCTCACAAGGATGGGAGATCTTATAAAATACCGTTGACCTTGTTGAAATACAGATCATGATCCATATTGGTATGGATGATGATTCAAAGACGATAGCAGTAAAGGTCATCAAATAGTTTACCATGAAGTATAAATGCTTGGAAATAGATCTAGATGGGATATATATAAGTGCATACTTCTACTCAAGAAAGATAAATATGCAATAGTTAAAGTGTAATTTAACAAGGACGTGACCATCATATTGGTTGCTCTGTTGGTGATACAATTCCTTATATAATTTGTTATGAAAAGGGATCCAGAGTGGGATCAACAACATACATTGTGGAAAGGACAAGACATCCAGATGAGTTGAAAAGGGACAACTAAAACTGGATGGTTGATAATGATTATAATCTATCTCAGTAGATTCATTATGTTGTTTCTAGATTATGTGCACCTATCCAAGGCACAAGCCCAGGACGTCTTGCAGATTGTCTTGGACTGGACTTATCGAAGTTTGAACCAAAAACGAGTTTTGAAGCTATCAATAGAGAGCCAGTTACCGCATTTCTCTTGACTCTCCTGGATGATGATGAAAGATACTATGACTGCAAGCCATTCTTGATAGTATGCTCGCATTTCGCCTCAAGTTTTGAATATCCTAGTGTCGCAATGCATAATTAAAAGTTCTGAAAATCATACAACAAACTATGGAGATAACAAACAAGATGAAACATTACCCAAGACATCAAGGGAGGTAACTGAGAAGTATTGGTGCTCACTCCATTGTCCGAAATGTCAAGATGAGGATGTTTCCAAATTAAAAATTATTAGTGTTGGACTCTTAAATGATGTGGGGTGTGTGGGGAATAACTTATCCGAGGACTTTATTAGTGAAATGTGCCAATTTGGAGCTTCAGAGTCGCATTGCATTGCAACTTTGTTGGTGGTATTGCATCACATGAAGTTATCAAGCTTATTACAAAGCAATTTGTTTCTCTTTCCAGGACATTCATATTTAATGTTATTGATCACAAGTCACAACTGCTTGCACTATAAACAAGCTTTACATATCCTTTCACATACACTATTTCATAAATATGACTTTGAAATTGCAGAGTGGAAACAAAGTTTTCGCAGCAAGCTTGTATACGCTACGAAAGTGTTGAAAGAAAAGTTTTGCAAAGTTGTCACCAACACGCTGTGAAATTGTACAGTCAGCTAGAACTGGAGTGCATTTGATTGCCAACTGGAACAAACCTCCTCCAAATCTTCAGGTGAACGAAAGAGACAAGTGTTCTATCATCAGATCTTGTAGCTTGATGCATCTTGGAAGCATTAACTAGCCTAGAAAATACCCTAGAAATTAGGGATTGGTTATGTTATATGTTGTAACCTTTTGCAACGAACTCCTAGGATGAAGGGAATCCTATAAAACTAATTGATATCAAATTCCTAAAGGGAAATGGGTAAGGATAGGTTATATATTCAAGAATGTTCAATGACAGAAGGGTTCGGTTGGAGTGAGAGAAGCTCGAGAGAGCTGAGGGGCTCAACCCTGGGTTTTGGAAATCATGCTGTAAAACTTCTATTTTTTCCTGAATTTTATGCTATATGTCTTGATCGGAGAATCAATGGTGTCTGCTAATTAGTGTGTCTTTCCCTTGCGCTTTTTTTTAATTCTTCCTCCTGATTAAATATGATGATGTCTTATACCTGATGTATCAAGGGTCGATGTATTTCAGATTTATGAGTAGTAGATGATCTGATGTAAATGCATGTCTTACATAAGTTATATTTGATCATTTTAATTCTGTGCTAGGATTGATTTATAGTTATTGAATCTTCTGCTGAGTGAATGTGTTGATTAAAACTGATGTATGATTGACATGTTCATGGATGTGTCTCCTTCATTTCTTCATATCTCCTAAAACCTTGAAATTGTTGAGAATTGGATACAATTGCCTCTTTTGCGAGAGTATAGTTTGTATTTGGAAAGACTTGTTGTGTTAACTCCATGCCCATTGGTGTAGACTACCGATCTGAAGTTTGATGCCCTCTCCCTTTCTCAATCAGTCTAGCTGATCCACCAAGCAAAAACCCTATTTAAATATTCGGATTTTGATGGGTACTGATCTTATCCTTATAGTAGCCTAAGGGTGTCTTCTAGTGCTAACAATACCTTTGTAAAAGTCGACCCTATTGTGCCTTGGTAAAAGTCAATTGTAAATTATAAAGGTAAAGTGTACAAGTTGGCGCTGACCTATTTATGGGTGACTCAACTTGTATTTATAAGAGGCTAGGGGCCTCACTTGGAGAACACACAACACAAGCTCTCTAACACAAGTAAGAAGTGCGCAAGTCTGAGGAGGAGACACAACTACAAAGGAAGGGTGTTCTAGTGAAGGGTTTTGGTTCTCTGCTGGAGGACTATCTTGGTCTAGTGGTGCGCTACCCTATTCTAGTTAAGGTTTCTGGTTTATCTTCTGTTTGGTGAGTTCTCTCTTGAGAGAGACATTGTACTTGTTGAAGAATCTATATTAAAGAAGATTTGTTGGGTTTTCTTCCCCACGAGGGTTTCCCAGGATAAATCTTGTGTATACTGTGGATGTCTTTCTTTTAGTGATCCTTATGCATGCAATTGTTGTTTTAATAACTTAAAGAATATTGTATACACTTAATTGCTTAAGAGAAATTTTAACATGGTATCAGAGCGGGCCTGAAAGAAGCCATTTGCACAATCTAGAAAAACTCGCTTGGGAAGCTAAGACCATAGGAAGACTCTCCTAACCCTAACACATCTTTCCTTGGGTTTAGATTCTCAGTTTGATGAAGTTTCAAAATCTGCAACTTGTGTTGCAACTGGACAAAACCCTAGAAGGTGATTTCTCCCACTTTCTGGAGGACGTTGGTTAAAGTAAAGTTACCTAAGAGCTCGCCTAAGGAGGGCGCACCTTTCCCTTTGAGCATAATTCCAAAATTCAGATTTTGAAAATTAAGGTTTTCTCATAAACCCTAGCTCAAGACGTCTTGGCAGTTGCAGATTGAAGTTGGAGCAGTTCATCTTAGCCTCGCACACTCTTTGGTAAGTTCAAAACCTTTCTTTGAAAAGTTTTCATTTATCTTATTACCGTTCAAGAACAAGATGACACCTAGTACCAAGCTTGATGAAAAGCTTGAGGGTGTTGATAACTTCTGAGCATGGAAGTATAGAGTGATGCTCATTCTAGAAGAGAATGATCTAGAAGATTTCGTCAAAGAAGAAGTTACAGACCCTGACGACGATGAGGCCAAGGCAATACACAAAAATAACCTGGTTAAGGAAAAGAGAATCATTATCGATTCTATCAAGGATCGTTTGATCCCTCGTGTCTCATCATTGACAACTCTCAAGCAAATGTTTGATGCCTTATCCTGATTGTATGAAGGAAAGAATATCAACCGAAAGATGACCTCGAGGACACAACTCAAGAATGTGAAGATGTAGAGTTCATAAACTATCCAATCATACTTCACAAGGGTGTCTCAAATCAAAGAACATCTTGAAGCCATTGGAGACACAATCGAAGAAGCATAATTAGTAATGACTACCTTGAATGGTCTCCCCAAATCTTGGGAATCATTCATTCAGGGAATATGTTCAAGAAAAAGGCTAACAAGGTTTAGCAGACTATGGGAGGATCACACCCATGTAGAATCTATATTGGCAGCAAGAAAAGAGAAACTAGGTGATGAAGAAAATCAAGCTCTAGCATCTCATGCTAGAAAAGAAAAGAGCGAGAAGGAAGTTCATTCACACAAGAAGCCTCATGGATTACAAAAGACTCAAAAGTTTAAGAAGGATTTCTCAAATTATAGATGCTTCATCAGTCAGAAGATGGGACACATTGCAATAAACCGTCCCAACTCTAAAGGTCAGGTCAGAAAAGGAAAGTATAAAAGACATCATGCTCATGCCACAAAAGATGATGAACCTGATCAAGAGAGAACCAAAGAAGAAGAATCAAGCGAATAATATGTTTTGATCTCAACTCTTACAGATATAGTCACTCATGGAAAAATCACTCATGGAAGAGACACGTGACTTATTGATAGTGGTGCTTCTAAGCACACAACAGGTTACAAGGATTCCTTCTCAAGATTAGTTTAGAAGGATTCACCTCAAAAGGTGAAGCTTGGTGATGACTATTAATATCCCATTAAAGGAGTAGGAGAAACATCCCGTTATAACCCTATATTTCATAGTATCACTCGGTGATTGAAATTTCTTACTCCAGTCATATTTCATTGTAAATAATATTTCATTTTGCAAATGATTTACAAAAACAAAAAAGAAAAAGAAAAAGACAAAAGACAAAAATAGAAAATTGAAAAGAGGGTATATAAGGAAAAAGACAAAAGACAAAAATAGAAAAAGGAAAAGAGGGTATAAAAGGAAAAAGAAAAAGAAAAGAAAAGAAAAGAAAAGAATATAAAACCCCATCAAAAATAAATTTAGTTTGAATCATATTGTATAATCATGATCAAACTTGTTGAATTTATGTTGATAGGTTAGAGAATAAGTTTGGTCAAACTGTTTAATCTTGGCCAAATTAGTTAGGTTAGAGTAATAATTAATCCAACAGTCTAAGCTGGATTAATATGTTAGATGC
>WSFP011407282.1:0-25433 GCA_009831015.1 Picea engelmannii
CGCATGATTTTATAAATGCAAGGGAGTTAGTTCTTGCAATCTTATTCATTGATTTAGATGTAAGACGAAGAATATGCCAACATCTTGATTTCCTGACCATTAGATTAAATTTAGTAATTAAAAGCATGATTAATCGTGCAAGTCTGATAGGGGGACGCCTATCTGCGTAACTAGAGATCGATACCTCATCTCGGACACTACTCGCGTACACATCGAAAATGACGAGTTTTGTTATGGTGCGATTTGATTGCAAACAAAAGTGGGTAAGATATCCGAGCGATCCCGCAAATATCCCGGATCATGCATTCAAAAGTATGTGTGCTTGAAACAGACTTTGAGTTTGTTACAAAGATTTTTCATAAAGTGATCGTTTCTTTTGGCAGCGATTTCGAGCATTCTCTTTGAAGAAAAGTTAAGCGATCTTGAAAACCAATCTCGATGTTAACAACTGTTGTGGAGAATCTCGTTGTGGATGCGATGGACAGTTTCTCCAAAACTGCCTTCTTCAAAGTCACTTCATTGAAATACCAACGAATACATGTGAAGAGGGAGATATTGCAGACCTTCCACTTGAGTCATACGCACTCGAAATTGACGAAGGAAATTTGTGTGGCTTTTATGATGTCCAAGGGGCAGGAACCAACACAATTTTGGATTTTGCTTTTTGAGCCTCTCAAGTATTGTCTTTGAAACATTGCAGGCCATTATGATGCACGACTTACAACTCATTGACTCCTGGCATCGACATATTGCAGATGACACAGTGCATTGTCAAAAATGAAACAATGTTGCAGTAGATGCTATGTTTTTCTTGAATCTACGTGCACTTTTGAGTGCAATTTTAAAGTGGAGAAAGGGTTATGTGATGTTGAGAGTCCAACCACAAGTTAGTCCACGAGGAATAGAGGCATGGTCGCCTCTATACAAGTTCCTGCTAGATATATCTTCCCAAGGGACACTATTTCGTGATCAACCAGAGATGTTGACACGATTTGGGATGGATCTTCTTCCATTTTTTGTGCACAGATGTATGGCTCAATTCTATCACGTGGAGGAGGGACGATTTTCAAACAAACAACCTTTTTCTCAGCACACAGCCTCATCCTCTGCTTGTTCATCCTCTTTGACTTTTGAGGAAAGGGAGGAGTATTTCAATCTGCGTGGCCATAGATTTATCAGTTTGAAAATCTACTCTGACGAGGATGTACATAGCCAGGGGTTTTCAACCAGAGAAAGAGAAACCGGGAAGAATATCATTGATTGCTTCATAGTTTCATGGTCAGTACCTGTGAAACTCTGGGGGATTTGCTCTGAGGATTCAGTCGAAATGTTTGAGGGCAGTCTCAGTTTACACCGATTTTTCCAGGCATGCATGATGCAATATATCCACTCGATGATCGAACAGAGGAGGCATCATATATTTTGCCCACACGATTCTTGCGGGGAGACGAAATTTGGATCCTATGTTGAGTCTTACTGTGCAACTTTGGTTGTTGCATCCATATCTTGGAAACTCTCACGACCTTACTGTCAGGCTGTGAAGGAAATTGCACCTACGTTGAAAAGGCAGTGTATTATCTCCATTGTATTGGTGACTATTGGAATTACTGTTGACGGGAGCAACAACTGATGTTATATTTGGGATTGGCTTTGAGTTACAAATATGTTATTATTCCCATAGTTGTAGATTGGTTGCTACTAATTATGGTCGTGGAGGTTCTTCCATGGCTCTATTTGGCAGAGTAGGTGGTGGTATTTACACCAAAGCAACAGATATAAGTGAATATCTTGTTGGTAAGGTTGAGAGGAACATTCTTGATATTGGTAAGGTTGAGAGGAACATTCTTGATATGATCCACGCAACCCAACTGTCATTGTTGATATTGTTGGTGACTTCCTTATAGCGGATTCTGGATTTAGCTGTCCTCAGATCCAACGATCTCTCTGTTGCCTTTGTCTGGGATGCGAATTGAGTCTGAAGCCTCCAAAGGTATGGATATGGTGAAGTTGCTCAAAGTGAGAACTTCCCATAATTTTGGTAAAGGTTGTTAATTGGAACATAAAGTTTTATTTTAATACTTTTGGATGGTATATTTGGGCACTAAAATCTCGTTTTGTGAAAATCCATATGCCAAAGTAAATATATCGACTTTTTCCATAAGACATATATCGAATTTTGCTTTTTCCAAGGAGATGCCAAAGTAAATGAAGACATATGACTTTGGCCCATAGTTTCCATATGATGGATCAAAGGCAATCGAGGGGCATTTTGCCTATGCTTAGAGTTTGATATATGGTCATTCCAAGAGTTGGTCATTTGAAGTGCACATATTTTGTAGTGGGGGTTTGCACCACTAGTGCATATATTACTGCACGTTTTGTAATGGGTATATAGGACCATAGGTTTTTTCCTAATTTGTGCACCTTATGGTATATCAAAGTGCCTTGTAAAACCAATGATTATGAAGCATTGTAATGGCTGATAAGACACCCTTGAGTAAGGAGAGTGAGAGGCGTTACTATTGCGCCTTAATCCTTAAGTGACTTCATTTTGTAATCATCATTATAAACAGTTGATTGAGGTGTTTTGCCTATGCCATTTGGCAATTCATTGTAAACTGGACCAAGAGTGTAGTTATAAACTCTTGGAAATTAAGAAACTTATGCAAGTATCATTAGTTACAGGTTGCAAATTTATGCAGATGTGGGCTTCGACATTTCATCTCCGAAGAACAAGAGGTTAAGGATACATTAAATGTGTCTTTTAGAACATTTTCTTAGCAATAGTTGCAAGTGTTTGAGTTACATTCTAATTCTGAAGTACATAGGCGAAGGAATCTTGCGAGAATGAAGACATTTGCATGCAATTGATGATGGATTGTAGGTCAAAGTTGATACTTTTAGTGTTCCAAAAGTTTTTCTCCATGGGGAGGTGTGATCCAGGAGGATCTTCACAGTAGACACATTTTCAGTCGGCTTCAAATACTGTGAACATTGTCCAGTCAACAAAGAGATCACACTAAGCTTTCTGATGCATTTCAAATGAAGTCAATTGGACTTCAAATGATAGAGATATGTCTTGTTTATATTTAGGGGGGAAATGGCATTTGTAAAATGCTAAATGCATGAGATAGGGTTCTCATAATTATGTATTTTTCATTATTAAAAAGGGATTATTTGGTGCAAAGCCATGTTGGCTTTCAATCCCTAGTCTCAAGGAGAGTTGAGATCTTCATGGACGGTTGAGAGATATTCTTAAACCAATCCCTTGAGATATGCCAAGATCCTAATTTATGGGATCTTGAGAGATATTGTCTCCATGAAAATTTTGATGTGGTTGAGATGGACATGTTATGTAAACCCTTCTTGGGGGTCAAGAAAAGGGAGGAGAAAGAAAAGAGCTTGTGGAAAGCTTATTGAGAGCTTATTGATTCAGAGGATGTCTTTTTAAAGGAGAAACATGTTGTAGGATTTTTTATGTATCCCTTTTGAAGAAGAATCAATAAAGCAGATTCATGGGATTCATGAATCCGAAGACGTAGCCAGGGGGTCTGGTGAACTCCATTATCATATTATTGTTAATGTTGTATGTGTGATTTTGATGCATTCTCACTTGGTTCAGTAGAGTTTTTATTTATAAACATGCACAACAATTTGACAATTTGATGTGATTATTTCCTTAATGAAGCATGGTTAATTAATCAAATTTCCCTTATTCACATGCAATTTTGTCAGTAAAATATCTATTTTGAAAATTTGGATGTAAGAAGTTTCTCACCAAATTTTCAGATGATTAATAGTAACATTAGATAGATGATCAGAGGAACCTTCATCTAATACTTATTCCACTAGTTCTGTAAACTAATTTCCTTATGTTGAATCTAAAGGCTGAATAACTTTTTGACCCTCTTTTTAAATGACATCCATTATTGTTTCAAATTCAAAATGAAGTCATTATCAAATTTTGACTTCTGAACATTACCACACATTCTTGATCTCCTATTTTAGGAGAATTGAAGCTCCTTTTCATGTTTTTTCTCATCCCTTGCATTGTTCCACACTCTAATCGAGTCTTAAGACCATATCTTCTCATCAATGATTCTCGATTGGTGCAGATCTTTTCCATCTCTTCCTGTTACCATATTTTGTTTTTCTCTACATGCCATTATTTTCACCTTTTTAATTCTCTTTCATCATCCACTACCTTTGCCATCTCCAATACTTCAATTAGCTTGTGACACTGACCTTTCCACTAGGTCCTCCTACCATTCCCCACCCCAAAAAATTATTACACTTTCATGTCAGTGGGGCTTGGTAACATATGTCATTCCACCATAAACATTTGTATCCAAATAGGTATTTCCTCAATCAATCCTTTGTGTGGTCCTTTCTTAAAAATCTCTACCTCTCTCATAAAACATTGATGGCATTCTACTATAGATTCTAAAATATATCCTTTCATAAAACCTTTGAACCAAAAATCACAACTTCAGTCAACTTGTGGTCATATTGTTGAATCAATTCATGATGATCCACTCAAATCTTGTCCATGGAACCTAGCGTCGATGATTCTCTACGAGTCTTTCCAACCATACATGTAAACTTACTAAGAATTCAACCTAGAAAATATCATGTAGACACTCAAATAGGTACTTTTATTTACATCCTTCAACATCTTGACCTAGATATGCACTTTCTTAGCACATGAACTCAGGAATTTGTAACTCCAACCAATCTTGAAGCTCAACCCTAACTGACCTCCACTGCATCTCTGCTACTCTGCATTTGTTAAGGTTTGACAATCACATTGTGTTATTATCTCTATGAGAAAGATAGGGTTGATAAAAGGTGTCCAACACAAGCCCATAGTAGTCTAATATGCTAGCATATTCAACCTTCAAAAGGAGGGTGGTCCCATGTGAGGCATATTTAATAACTATTGATTAGGTGTTGTGCATAGTATTGAAGATTTAATGGGGCGTGTAATCCATTAATTCAACTTTAGTCATATTCATTTAGGCTAGCATAGAATAAATAAGGCATAGTAAAAGATAACAATGAACACATCATCCATATACACCACAAGCACATAAACATGAGTAGAACAACGTTCCATTGTATTCACTAGTTAAGCATTACATCCCACAACTTCATAGTAGCTCAAATTTATTAACAGATGAAACTCGAAACTCTCCAAATAACAACTAACTAACCAACTAACCCCTTTTACATAACAACCATTCTATTTATAAGCCACTAAGGTGATTACAAAATATTTTGGAATATACTAGGAAATCCATTGGTTGTAACACACTCATACAAAATGGTCTATTCCTTTAGAAACATATTCTATGTAACATCCCTCCGTTACGGCAACCAAAGAGACATGCAACATGTAAAAAAAAATTGTTTGCATTAGGAAATATACATCACAATTAATAACGACATCATTGGCACATCATCCGACATATTAATGAAACAATATTAATACATTATCAAACATTCACAACATAAGCTGGAACAACATTGTAATGAATAACGATACATATATTGATGCATTAACACAATAAACAACAACCCATAACTAATGCATTCTTTTAATAATGACGCATCAAAACACGAATCATAAATCACTCAATTCATCTCATAAGGAAAATCATCAGATAACATCAAGATAATATGAGATAACATAACACTACTTAAGGATCATAAAGATAATCATAAATGACATAAGATACTACCCATCCAACCTACACTACAAGGCTAGGACCTCCAGAACACATAAGCAATGCTCAAGCTCGGGTTCCAATTGATTTTAACCATTTAAGGTCTCAAGGATGGCGATTATTCTAAGGAACAAGGAGGTTTCTACATCCCACTAACCAATCACATCTCATAACTCTAGACTAGAATATCAATCATACATCAACATAATTCATCAAAGTGCAAAGACTAATCTAATCTACTCAATCCATCCTTCAGGTAATGATTAAGTGAAATTCGTATAAGGTAGTGTTACATAAGAATTAAGAATCAGAAGTGTAATTACAATCAACGAGTCTATGCTAAATTCATATCTAAGGGATCCATAAGAAGATTAGTCATCACCTGTAACGTAAGTACATCAAGTTACTTTACATATCCAACTAAGCACTAAAAGGAGATCATCCATGCTTAAACAATACAAAAATTAACATGCCACCCTTCATCATGTACCCATGTTATAAAACTAATAAAATCAACATAACACAATAAATAAAAATTCGACAACATACATATCCATTAAGGGATTTCAAGGAAGACCATACTTATTCTTCCATAATAAGAGTGCATTTACTTTTCTCAAATTCATTAAAAGAGTTAAGAATGACCAATTTGATGGACCAGTGAAAAACGATTTAACCTTCAATCCATACCTTAATTCGGTCCTCCATCCGGTCCTCCATCTAGACCTTAATCTGGTCCTCCATCCGGACCCTGTTATGGAACAATTTTTTTATAACAAAAAAAATTGAAATAAAAAGAATACAGGCAACAAGAAATCAGTATGGGTAAGAGTTGCAACCGAAAGGGAAGAGATTAAAGGTAAGGGAACATCATTCCAAGTGTTCGAGGCTAACAACAAGACCTCAAGGAGTGCCAACGAAGTGACTCTGATGAACATACCATGAGATTCCTGTAGAAGTTAAACAGATTTAAGAAGTTCCAACAAACAAAAAAGGGATTTCCTGAGGTGTAGTACATACATAAAATTTCCAACCATTCCTCCAATTTGAACTGTACTGAGCAACCAAGAAAATAGAGTGATACCTGACCGACAACGAAATACCCAAATGATTATGGGATTCCAGAACAAAGGGCTGACAGTCGACACATAGAGATAAACCCTGGCAGGTTATACCAAAAAATGCAGAGTTATTCATGAATCTCAGAAAAATTCTGATGTAGGAAGCTAGGAGAAATTTAATTGCCATACGTAGAGATAAATCAAGGGATTAAAATTGCCAGGAAGGAAATGAATCAGGGCGATTTTAAGTTCCAAACACAGAGAAGAATATGGGAATAAAAACGCTAGGAAGGAATGAATTCAGGGAAATTAAATTTTAGATCAAGCTACGAGTTCAATCTCGCGCCACGACTTGATTCCAATTAATAAAATAAACATAAAATATCCCTACCAACAGAACGAGATATAAAAATCCATTTCTCAACTAAATTGAGCAATGATTCTAGATTTCCCTTAAGATGGAAATTATCTTCAGAATAGTACATGACATGGGAAACATAAACATAAATCAAATTTTAGAACACAAAAAAAAATCACAAGTGTCAATAATTCACTAGATTTTTCCCAATCCAACTCAACTCAAGGCGCTACGGAACAAAGACCGAAACAAGAGTTGCATGCTTCAATCTATTCATTAAATCAATGCTCCTTCCTAAACTGGCACTCCATCCGTTCTTGGATCTGACACCTGATCTGGCCCTTGATTCAGACCTTAGAACAGAATAATTTCTGAAAAATAAATTGATTTTAAATTACAAGCAGAAAATAGCTTTAGGAATGGTTAATCCTAAAGTGTGGGACAGTAAATAAATTTATAGGTGCTCAGGAAGGTCGAGCTAATGCTGCACCCCCAAAATTTTTCCACAAAATTAAATACTTAAAAAACAAAAATCAAAGGGAAATACACAAAATCTAACCGCTTAAAAATTTTGGGATTGTTTTCTACAAGCCAACAAAAGAATCTGCAATGAATAGAGCTGCAACTTTTGACAAAACTTAACTTGTTGACCATATCATAATCTTTACAAGCTTGTGCAACGTAAGGCTCCAAAACTTCTATGAAACGAGACAAAAACGCAGAGGGTTTATGACTGGAAAAAACGCAGAGACGAAAGGAAAATTTTGTGTGGGTTCGGCCTAAGTATCCCTCAACAACGCGGAGGGGAAGGAATGAAAATAAATCACCCAAATGGACACGCAGAGACATCAGTTGAATGTTGGGCGAAGAGGGAGAAAAACACTAGGGACATCAATGAAAACGCCTGGGTTAGGAGAGAAATCGCTGGGTGATTTGCTCCATATGTTGAGGAGAGAAACACACAAATCGCTCGAAAGAAAGGATGCTGGGGAGTAAACAAAATGTTCAACACCCTGGACGTTAGTCAACAATGAAGAGGTAGATAAATAACTGGAGAATTTTCGAGGAGGAAAATGCCCAAAATTCGTAGGGAAAAAGAGATGGAACACAACAAACGAAGGGAGAGGCTGGGAGAAATTACTTGGGGTAGAGATAAACTAAAATAAAAAAGGATCTAGGTGTGAGGGCATAGAGCCACACCCCTTCCTCAATGCAGAAGAATGGAATTATAGTCATAGATCCAGACATTTAAATTTAAAGCAGGGGTAATGCGAAGGAGACAAATTTTGAAATTTGATCGAGAGGGGTAATGCGAAGGAGACAAATTTTGAAATTCGATCGAGAGGGGAAATACTTTTAAATCATTTAACTAACCACATCAAGCAAGATTTCCCAACTATATCAGAAAACCATTACAATTCCATAAACATATAATTCCACATACAAACACATTTCACTAATTTACAACAACAAATTTTAGACATGTGTACCGTCATCGAAGGGCGAAGAATCCGAAGTTGTTGTCTCGTGCTTGCACTCTGTCCAGCTCCTTGCTTGCTAATCACTGAGACCTCACTGGTACCTCCCAGCCAACGCTAGGGGTACTCTTCTTCCCCTAATCCCACCCACCCGAGCCGCAAAGGGGCCACACACACAAACTAGAGAAAGCTAGCTCCTAGCTTGCCTCGCAAGGTTGAGCTACCACTCTCTATTCAAGATAGGTATCCCAACTCCCCCAAGAAAAATCAGTCAAGAAAGATCTGGCAGCATAACCTTACGCTTTCCAGTTGTCTTTATTTTCCCTTCTCTTCCATTTCTTTTATAGAGTTCTTCTTAGTGACACTTCCATTTGCACTTTAAATTAGTTTTATTAAAAATTAATTAGGAAATATTCTCCCTCGTACACTTGTCACCTAATCCCTTAGTTGCACCAGGAATTCATTTAATTAAGTAAATTAATTTTCCATATTCCCTCACACACCTAAAAGAGTTCCTAAAAACATTCCTTGTTGTCCCTTTATTCCCTCAATTTACCTTAATGACTAACGCCTTTTTTAAAGCTTAGTTGAGTTCATTTTAGGAAAGTTCTCTAGACTAGATTCATTTCTGTGTTCCACATTCCTTTTTCATCTAATTTCCCCTTTTTTTCTAAGTTCGAATTTAGCAAGTTTTGCACATAAACAACAATTAATCTTTTTTTGATAATTTAATCCTCCTTTAAATTATAAATTTGATTCCCCCCCCCCCCTTTTATTAATTCCTTAATTAAATTTTTGTTCTCATATCCTATTTAGACCCAGGCTTTAATTTCAACTAGGCTTAGCAATTTTTTAAGGGAAATTTATAATTAATAAACTTTACTTATACATAATTATTTTAAGGATGACCATGTCAAGGTAAGATATTGTTTTCTAGGCACCTAGGTTCATTGAATCACCTGTGTTTAAAAACCGCGACGTGCCCTTCAATATGCACTACGTGGTCCAAGGGTGTCACTCGTCTTTATTCATGTTTCATTTATGTGACGTGCCCTTCAAGACGCACTACGTGCTCCAAGGGTGCCACTCACCTTTTGACTTATTTTGGTAGAAATCTAACCCTTGGAGTCAAAACTACGTCAGGTGACCTTGTGGGAGACTAAGGGCCTCTAAGGAATAAGCACCTTGCCTTATTGTGCACCCCTTAGAATCTTCATGAGAGACTATCTCAGTCTTCCCTCACAACATCGTGGATCTCTCAAACTAGGTAATCGTTAACCTATAGTTCGAGCCATGGTGGGAGTGCTAGTAGACTGTGGCAGGGCTGCTACCACACCTCTCCCTCAATATCTCTGGTTGTCGCGCATGACCCCTTTACTCCAAATGTGAGTATGATTAGCAAGCAATCATCAGCCTGCATCCATCAACTAAACATGTCAGTGATCCATAAACAAAATCATAATAAACCCCGTCATATGTCACATGCAATAACAGAAATAATCAAACCATATACAGTCCACTACATAACTCGATCTGAAGTCCAAGGAGGTCCATTGATTCCATCGGAATCATCAATGAGTCAAGAGTCTTGTACACTCAAGAGAAACTAGTCAATAGCATCTATCTATACATAAATAACATAATATAACATCATAATGCACCGTCTCCTCATCATAATCCATAAGCGAAGCAGTCAATCATATAATGAATCGGATCACTTGCACACAAGTGTCCTCAAATAATAAATCACATCAGGTGCGTGAAAGAGAAGGATGTTACATACACCCCCTCTTGTTTTATAGTTCATCCCGAATTTTCACAGTATACAAGTGCAAAAATAAGTATCTAACAATATCGAAATGTCTATCTATCAAACAAAAATGGAAATTGTTGATGCATATCATATGCGTCCTCCCATGTAGTCGAGTGTGGACTATAATTGTCCCACTGGACATTGACCTAATCAACTGTTCGACATCGTAGCTGTCAAATGCAATGGTCTAGAATGCGGATTGGCTCCGTCGTGAGAACACCCTCGTCTGATACCTGTAAAGAACTCATGTCAATCACACGTGTAGGATCACTAACATAATGTCTCAAAACAGATACATGAAAAAAATCGTGCATACGCCTCAAAGAATCAGGCAAGGCTAGTCGATAGGCCACAGGCCCCTTCCTTTCCACAACCTTGAAAGGTCCCACGAACCTAGAAGAGAGTTTAGCATCCTTTCCAAACTTGATCTAACTCTTGTGTGGTTTCACCCGCAAGAAGACTCCATCTCCAACTTCATAACTATGATCAGTGCGATGCGCATCAACATAACTCTTCTGTCGATCCTGCACTTCCTTGATCCTTTGTCTTATTGTTTACATTTTCTCTTCCATTTATTGGATCGCTTCTGGTCCTACCAAGACCCTATCCTTAAGTCGATCCCAACTCAAAGGCATCCGACACGGTCGCCCGTAAAAAACTCAAAAGGTGCCATGTTAATGGTGCTTTGATAGTTGTTGTTGTATGCAAACTCTACCATTGGAAAGAACTCTTCCCAATGCTTCTGTTGGTCCATCACATACATACACAACATATCCTCCAAGATTTGGTTCATTCGTTCTGTTTTCACGTCTGTCTCTAGGTGATATGCAGTACTAAAGTTAAGTTGGGTTCCCAAGGCCTCTTGGAAACTAGTCCAAAATCATCCGGTAAACACCGATCCTTGATCAGATATGATCCTCTTAGGCACACCATGTATTCTCACTATCTCGTTGATAAAGACTCTATCTATGTTAGGCGCCTATTACGTCATATGCACGGGGATAAAATGTGCGCTCTTCGTCAAAGTGTCAACTACCACAAAAATCAAGTCGTGCCTCCTTTCCGTAAGCGGCAATCCAACGATGAAGTCCATCGAAATGGCCTCCCATTTCAATTTTGGAATAGCGTGTGGTTGTAGTAATCCTGTCGGATTTCTATGTTCAACCTTCACTTGCTGACATTCTACACATATCGCCATGCAGTTGACTATGTATGTTTTCATTCCTTTCCAGAACAATAAGGGTTTAAAGTCTTCGCTCATCTTCGTGACTCCTGGATTAGCCATGTACACTGCTCTATGAGCTTTGTTTAAGATCAAATTTCTCAACTCATCATTGGGCGGTACGTAAATTTGGTGATTATATCTCATTAATCTGTCGTTGTCCATAGTAAATCCCTCAAATTTTGGTATGAACAAGCTGTTTTGTCTGATAAATTATTTAACCTCTTGATACTAGTCATCATCGCGTTGTATAGTTAGAATCTTTTCACATAGATTCGTCTAAAGAGGTATCACCAAAAAATGCATGGTCTCCAACTCAACACATCATACACTCTGTTCATTGTGCCTTCTATGTAGGTAATCTTGAAATCATACTTGGTAAGAAGTTTCAACCAATGCCTTTGTCGTGCATTCAAGTCGCTTTGCGTAAAAATGTGTTGTAAACCACAATAGTCTGTTTTTAGTTTGAATTTTCATCCAATCAGGTGGTGTCTCCACACTCTCAAGGAATACACAATGGATAATAGTTCCAAATCGTGTGTCGCATAGTTCTCCTCATGCTTTCTCAACTTTCTCAAGATGTAAGCGATCACTCGACCATCTTGCATCAAGACTTCTCCCAAGCCTTCCTTGGATGCATTATTGCATACCAAGAAGTCCTTGTCCATGCCAGGGAATTTTAGTACCGGTGTTGTTGTCAACAACTCCTTGAGCATTTGAAATGATTTCGCACATTTCTCGGTCCACATAAACTTCTTGTTCTTCTTCTGCAATTTCGTAATCGGATTTTCTATCTTCGAAAAACTCTCGAAGAATCGTCGATCATATCCCGCTAAAACCATGAAACTACGCACTTCTGGGACATTCATTAGTGCATACCATTCCATAATAGCCTCTACCTTCGCTGGATCAACAACGATACATTCGTTGGAGATAATATACCCGAAATAATGAATCTTCGATTGTTAAAAAGATCATTTCGATGGTTTACCAAACAATTTGTTCTCTCGAAGACACTGTAGTACCAAGCGCAAATGTTCGTCATGTTCTTCCATCATCCGAGAATAAATCAAAATATCATCGGTGAATAATTGAATGAACCTGTCCAAGTATTCATGGAACACCCCATTCATCAAGCTCATGAATACCCCTTGGGCGTTTTTCAGTCCAAACGGTAAACTGATAAACTCGTAATGTCCAAACCTCTTCTTGAAGGAAGTCTTAGGAATATCTTCCTCCTTGATGTGTAATTGGTGATACTCTGATCTCAAGTCGATCTTTGAAAACACTGTCGTGCCCTTCATTTTATCAAACAAATCATTTATTATTGGAAATGGATATTGGTTCTTGATCATTGCCTTGTTTAATTGACGGTAGTCAATGTAGAGTCTCCACGACCCATCCTTCTTTTGTATGAAAATAACAGGTGCACCCCAAAGTGACACACCTGGATGTATAATTCCTAGGTCTAGCAGCTCCTTCAGTTGCATTTTCAACTCCTATAACTCAGGGGTCCACATCCGATATGACATTCTTCTTATCGGTTTGGTCCCCGGTTTTAGGTTGATGGTAAATTCCATTTCCCTCTCAAGCAACAACCCTAGTAACTCTTCTGGGAATACGTCCGCAAATTCTTGTACTACCGGAAGGTTTTCTAGTCCTTCCACCACGCCCTTTTCATTCAATGCAAGGATCACATATAGCTTTCACCCCTTGCGCATGCTCTTCTGTAGTTTTAGGGAAGATATAAACCTTAGGGAAACTCCCTAGTTTCTTCCTACAATCACATCTTTGTCCCTCATCATCGACCAAACTCAATTGTTTCTTCTTACAGTTGAGTATCACCTCATGCGACTCCAAGCAGTCCATACCAATCACGACGTCATATGATCCTAAGATCGTGACTTACAGGTTGGCCTTGATGAAAAAATCACTCAAGTTAAGGCTACAGCCCGTAACCTTTCCTCCAACCTTTTGCTTGGCTCCTAAAGCCATTTATACGTAGCTAAACTCGTCTTGTTCGAATTCCTTTACCTTAATTCTTTTTAGCATTGTGCCAGAAATAAATCTCTATGTAGCACCTAGATCTATCAAAATACTAAAGGTATGGTCAGGGATGGTACCTGATGTCTTGAGAACAGTAGACTGGTGCTCGTCCTCGTAGTTGTTCACTACTGCATGAATCCGATGGGCCTTGCCAAAATCTCCTACTATGGTGGGTCTGACTGATCTGATTTCTCTCTCTCTCTCAACTGGGCAGTCACACTGGTAATGTGGCTCTCCACATGTCAAACATCCGGTCTTTGGTCCAATACTCCTAGTCCCCAAAGTAAAAGTTGATGGCCCACCAGCCTGTAACCCTGGTATGTTTTGTTGAACAATCCTAAACTATCGTTGTTGTGGACGACGTTGTTGTTGGTGTTGTGGTCATCTGTAGGGAGTCCACTGCTAAGGCGCCACTCACCATGGTTTCGAGAATGTGGAACCTCTTGGATTGCCTTGATACCTCGATGGATGTCTAGCTGGTGTTTGATGCTGCTGTGATCCAAATGTCGCATGTCCCGTTGGTCTCGTCGGAGTCCTTCTCTAACCCCTGCTGATGAGCTCTTCCTCTACTATGAGGTCCTTTTGGACAACATCATGCAATGTCTGAGGCATTAAAATCCTCACTTTCGCACGAATGATAACATTAAGGCCAAACATGAACTTGTTGGCCTTAAGCTTCTTAGTGTTCAAATGTAGAGCATATCGAAACAACTCCATGAAATGCGCCTCGTACTCAGACATCGTACGAACTCCCTGTCACAAGGTGCTGAACTCATTGAGTTGGCGCTCAATGAATTCCTCCAACATGTACCTCTCCTGGAATAGTTCCTCAAACAATTCCCATGACATGTCTTCGACGACCATGTTCATTTGTAGCAGGAGTGTCTTCCACCATAGTAGAGCGCTCCCCTTCAGCTGGAAGACAGCCATGCAGATCTTCATGTTGGAGGTATAGTCGCGAGGTGCAAATCACATCGCCATATTCTCCAACCACGCCTTGGTGGATGCGTCATCCGTGGCACCAAATAACTTGGGAAACTTGACCTTCTCGAGTTCTCGGTGAATGCTACCAGTAACGGTTGGGGCGTGCGGTGGACCCTCAGGGGGTACCGGTGCTCGAGCCTCATCTCTATCCAAATGGCTAACTAGGGCCTATGACATCCTCTCAAAGAACCTCATCAACCCAATCACATCCCCCACAACTATTTGTTCCTATCTGACGCCTTATTCTTCTCCTTGGGGGTTAGACCCCTATGGTGTGGATTCTTCTAGAGGCATTGCACCTCCTCCCCTAGCACCACGTCGTCTGCCTCTGCGATGTCCTCTAACCATGATTACCTGCATGAATACAATTCAATTTAATTAGCGACAAATTATAATCAAGTGTTCATACAGTGGAAGGAATAATGATTCCAAATCGCGGGGTTGAACCTAGATGTTGGGTTACGAAAAAGGTATAAATATCTTCCTTTTTCCCACAGTTCATGATATGATTTTGATTGATTCTTCAGATAGTTAGGGATAAATAGGAAAGAACGTGATTAATATGTCCCTTAGGATTGTTATTTAAGTTTTATTAAATAGATTCTAAATTACGATTGGAATGGTTTGATTTTGTTGCAGAATTGGATAAATAACTGTCAAAGATAACTAAAGAGATCTTGGCTATGCACAAGCTATTGGTGGTTGGAGACTTTTTAGGCGTAAAGCAATTTTGAAGATAATGCATTTTCTATATTGTAACTTTATAATAGTAAAGCAATCCTGAGGATCTTTCGATCCTCAGGATAGCTTGATTTACCCAAACTATTGTAATATATAAGAGGGTAATAGATCCAAAAAAAAGGAGAAAAAAATGCATTTAAGTATTTAGATTCACAATTGCTCTACGTAAGCAGTTTTTGTAAATGTTTTACTAGCCATGGAATCAATGAAAGTTTTGAGTGTTTCTATCATTTCTGTGCTATGAGTTTCTCGTAGCAGTACTTCTAAAGACCGAGGGCCCAGTCTGAAGGAGCTACTGTCTCGTTCTGTAATTGTATCAGTTCAAACTTTGATTTCTATTTTGTGATTCAAATCTCTTTTACAATAGCCAAGGATAAATGCATAAGTGTGTTAATGATTTTTATGATTGTTTGCGTTTAGAAGACAAACATTTTGATTAGTTATTAATGATTTCCCTTATGATTTCCATTTCTGAAGTTATTGCTTGACAGTTCCTCACATTTTCATCCACGTTGCTCCTTTTCCTTAGATTTACGATTGTTGTTCCTTTCGGTTAAAGTTACAATAGTTGTTCCTTTCGGTTAAAGTTACATTAGCTATCCTTTCTGATTAGATTACAATTGTTGTTTCTTTCTATAGATAGAGTAATTCATTATTTCCTTTCTAGTAATCAGAATTTGTAATTGATAGTTAATTTTGCAAGTCCTTACTTAGATTCAATTACTTATTTTTAGTTAAGTGAATTCAATAGATTAATTAGTTCTTTTCCATTTTACAACATCTTAGTAATCAGATCTCTATTCCATTAGTTCTTAGAATCTTTGGTGAACAGTTGAGGAACTTGATTGTTGATGAACTCAGATTTGGTTTAGCTACACGATTTTAGGCTACCTGCATAGACTTTGCTGATATTCTTGAGATAAACAACGAATCTCCGAGTTGATAAATTAATGTTAAACTAAGGTTGTTTTTAGGACATCTTTAGACACCAACATTTTGGCGCCGTTGCCGGGGAGAATGCCAAAGGTAGCATAGGTTGTGTCTTTGGAGGACTAGGTATTGAAGAATAAAGGTAAGAACCTACGCAGGTAATAAGTAAAATGCTTATGCCAACACTTACCTCCAGTCGACACTTAAGAGGCTTTGTAGGTGCTTTATTTTGTTGAAATTTCTTTTGTTGTTGTGTGACGTGTGTATAACTAGAAAGAAGGATCTTCAAAAACCAAAACCCCCACCAAAAATTACCAAATCCCAGGGTTCGGTGATCCCTGGAAGAAGCACTTTCATAGACAAAATCATCAAAAAGGGTGAATCTCAAGCTTCGGTTGGACCTAGGAAAGGACCCACCCGAATCCCTCAGGCAGAAGTTTCACCAACTATGGCCCACGCTGAGATTCATAGCAAAACTGAAGGGACTGAGCAGACCTTTCAGAATACATATCTCCCACCGCTCAACCCCTTAGAAGAGGCAAGCTCAATAATCTGAAGGAGGGAATAGGAGAAACTAGCGGGGTTGCCAAGGCATACCCACCATCACCACCTAACCCTGAGTCTCCTGCAAAATAAGAAGGCATATCCGAAATCCCAGATAAATGGAGTGCAGTCAAATTCCTTAGAAGACCAAATAATCAACAATTTCAAATAGAATACCTGGATCAAGAACCTCCTGAAAATTTTTGGCACATTTTCGATCAAATGGCACAACCAAATCAACAACAACCCCAGACCTCCACGCTGGAGTATCCAATAGTTGATCCAATTTCTAATGCCCCCATGAAATCAATCCCCTTACAAAACCTGCCAACCTTCCATGGACTAATTTCAAAAGACCCGGATGCATTCCTATTTGAATTTGATGTCCTATGTAGAGGGTATGATTACACCTCTGAACCCCAAAAATTAAAACTATTCCCCTCTACCTTGAAGGGAGAAGCCCTACACTGGTTCATGGGATTGGGAGGTGGAACCATCAATTCATGGGACCAGATGAAACAAACCTTCTTGTTAAAATATCAGGATTATTGCAGAACCAGAGACCTAAAAAATGAAATCTTTCAAATGACTGCGAAAGAAAATGAATCATTATAAGAATATGTTGAAAGATTTCAGTATAATTTGCAAAGATCACCCTATGGTACATTACCAGGTGAAGTACTCAAAAAAACTATGATCAAAGGCATGAGAGATGAATGGGTAGAAACATTGAATTTAATGGGGAAAGGTGACATTTATCAGGAAACTTATGAAGATATTGTTCTATTGTGTATCAGGTTCTCACGAGGAAGTACACAGACCAGGTCAGGAATGCAGATGTCCCTCACAAGAAATAACAATATCTCCAGTGGGGGTGTTACACGAGATGAAGTCGGTAATCTCCTAGAAAACTTTAAAACAGATATTTTGAGCACTCTGACTACACAATTGGATGTATTGCAGGCCAAACAAAAAAAGGTAGAGGCAGAGCAGACCTTGGCTATATTTTTCCACAGGTGCAGAAAGAAACATGGTCCAAGGGAATGCCCCTTGGATATAGTTCGGGTTTGCACTATTTTCACCAAGGATCACGAAACAGATGAATGCCCATCACTCCCTAGATTGAAAGTTGTATTCAAAGAAGCAAAAGAGGAAACATAACCATTATATTTGATGGATCAACGCCGTCAGTGGCAGTCCTGGCCTCAAAATACATTTCAGGACCCTTCCTCTTTCTTTCCTGGACAGTACAATCAACATCAGAATCCTGGATAGTATAATCAACAACAGAATTTTGGAAGCACATGGCAGGTTCAACCATTTACTAATCAGAACTGGCAGCCCCAACAGTACCCACCTGCAATTCCTACCTGGCCAAACCAGCCTGCCACAAACCCCAACTGGAAAAATCAACCAACTACAAGTTCCAATTGGCCAAATTCACAATACCCCACCTCATCTTGGCAAAATTCGAATAATACCTACCCTCCACACTGGCCTAACTCGACTACCCAAAACCCAAATTAGAACCAGAACTGGCAACACCCCATGGGGATGAATAACCAACCTATGAGGATGACCTCTCAAACCCAACCTTCGTTACAAACTCCACTCCCATTGCCCCAATCACAATTGCACCCTCAATTACCTGCCCAACCCCACCCGAATCCCAATAATAGACCAGCTCAGCTCGTCCAGATTATGGAAAGTGGAGAAGGGGAAATCAATCCAGTAGGGTGCAATGAACTTCGGTTAAGATTGGGGCGCATCATCTCCCCCAAACAAAATGACATTACCCAAGAATAGGGGAATGAAAAACAACCAGCAATAACACCCTCGACTGTGGTAATAAAAGAAGAAATCAGGCAAGGGAGGAACAAAGTCGAATCACAAGACTCTGAAAAGGATGCAATTCCCTCCCCTCCGTTCCCCGAAAGACTAATGATAGAGAAACCCACCGTATATCCTAACTTCAACATTGTAGGGGAACTTAGGAATTTATACATCAAAATTCCACTCCTGCAAGCCCTGCAAGACATACCGATCTATGCAAAGACAATCAAGGATCTATGTGGGAGGAAGCCCGTTAGAAAAATAAAAAATTCATCATCAACAGTTCATGTAGTGGGAGCCTTATCTAATCTAATTTTGGGTAGAGAAACACTAGTTAAATATGCAGATCCGGGAAACCCCATAGTAACAGTTCAGATTCAGGGTTGTTCCTTTCCAAATACCCTAGTTGATTTGGGGGTGGCCATCAATATTCTAACTATGGAAACCTGCAATTCCCTGGGTCTTCACTCTTTCGACCCAACCCCGATTATGTTGCAATTATTCGATCGATCAGTGGTCAAACCACTCGTCACACTACATGATATAGCCATTTCAATTGATTCTTGGGAATATCCCACAGATTTTCTCATCATCAACCCAAGAAGTGGACTTGAAGGGCATCCATTGATATTGGGAAGACCATGGCTCATGACAACTGATGCGTGCGTAGGCTGTCGATTGGGTACAATGACAATTGCTAGAGGAGGGGTTATAGGGAATCTCATCTTATATCCTCCAGCCAAACCTAGTCCAACGATCGTACACCTGCAATTTCCACCACCACGATATCCCGAGAAGGATCTGCGTGCCCCACTCACGATGGAAGAAGACCTCAAGCACAAGAATCAGCTAGAGGATGATGTAATCAGTGGGTTTATTAACAACCCAACCGCTGTAAGTAACCCAACATGCCAGATGCTCCAAGCTGTTCTAGACTGTGAATCACAAGGAGACTCACTGGAACATTTAATGGAACAAAAAATTACGACTACCGCTGTTCACAACAGCAAATCCATTGAGATCACACCAGGGAAGTATCTGAACATTAATGCTAACCTAGAAGAGAAACAACAACAAAAGCTAATCCAAACTCTCTCTAAATACCAACAAGATTTTGCCTGGGAGTACTCTGATATGAAAGGTATTGATCCACAACTCTGCACACACCACATTTATATTGAGAAAGACATCCGACCTATCCGACAACCGCAAAGATGACTGAACCCCCACCTCAGAGATATTTTGAAAGAAGAGCTACAAAATCTGTTGGACGCAGATTTTATATACCCAATCTCAGATAGTCGATGGGTTTCCCCATTAGTCATCGTCCCAAAGAAAAATGGGAAGTGGTGAATCTGTGTTGATTACATGGAACTAAACAAAGCTATTCAAAAGATCATTTTCCATTACCTTTCATCGATCAGGTCCTAGATACCTTGGCAGGGAAGAAATTCTTCTCTTTCCTAGACAGTTTCAGCGGCTAGAATCAGATCCAGATTACCCCAGAAGATTAGGATAAAACGACATTCACATGTCCCTGGGGTACCTTTGCCTATAAAGTATTTCCCTTCGAACTTTGTAACGCTCCAGTTACATTCCAAAGGGCCATTCTAAGCATATTCAGTGATCTGATTAGCGAAGGGCTTGAAGTCTACATGGATGATTTCACCCCATACGGCGACAACTTCGATCAAGCCTTGAATAATTTGGAGAAGGTATTGGAACGATGCATCACTACCAGCTTATGTTTAAGCCACGAAAAATGTCACATGATGATGACAGAAGATGTTGAACTCATTGAGTTGGCGCTTAATGAATTCCTCCAACATGTACCTCTCCTGGAACAGTTCCTCGAACAATTCCCATGACATGTCTTCAACGACCATGTTCATTTGTAGCAGGAGTGTCTTCCACCATAGCAGAGTGCTCCCCTTCAGCTGGAAGACTGCCATGCAGACCTTCATGTTGGAGGTATAGTCGCGAAGTGAAAATCACATCGCCATATTATCCAACCACGCCTTGGTGGATGTGTCATCCGTGGCACCAAATAACTTGGGAAACTTGACCTTCTCGAGTTCTCGGTGAATGCTACCAGTAACGGTTGGGGCGTGCGGTGGACCCTCAGGGGGTACCGGTGCTCGAGCCTCATCTCTATCCAAATGGCTAACTAGGGCCTATGACATCCTCTCAAAGAACCTCATCAACCCAATCACATCCCCCACAACTATTTGTTCCTATCTGACGCCTTATTCTTCTCCTTGGGGGTTAGACCCCTATGGTGTGGATTCTTCTAGAGGCATTGCACCTCCTCCCCTAGCACCACGTCGTCTGCCTCTGCGATGTCCTCTAACCATGATTACCTGCATGAATACAATTCAATTTAATTAGCGACAAATTATAATCAAGTGTTCATACAGTGGAAGGAATAATGATTCCAAATCGCGGGGTTGAACCTAGATGTTGGGTTACGAAAAAGGTATAAATATCTTCCTTTTTCCCACAGTTCATGATATGATTTTGATTGATTCTTCAGATAGTTAGGGATAAATAGGAAAGAACGTGATTAATATGTCCCTTAGGATTGTTATTTAAGTTTTATTAAATAGATTCTAAATTACGATTGGAATGGTTTGATTTTGTTGCAGAATTGGATAAATAACTGTCAAAGATAACTAAAGAGATCTTGGCTATGCACAAGCTATTGGTGGTTGAAGACTTTTTAGGCGTAAAGCAGTTTTGAAGATAATGCATTTTCTATATTGTAACTTTATCATAGTAAAGCAATCCTGAGGATCTTTCGATCCTCAGGATAGCTTGATTTACCCAAACTATTGTAATATATAAGAGGGTAATAGATCCAAAAAAAAGGAGAAAAAAATGCATTTAAGTATTTAGATTCAGAATTGCTCTACGCAAGCAGTTTTTGTAAATGTTTTACTAGCCATGGAATCAATGAAAGTTTTGAGTGTTTCTATCATTTCTGTGCTATGAGTTTCTCGTAGCAGTACTTCTAAAGACCGAGGGCCCAGTCTGAAGGAGCTACTGTCTCGTTCTGTAATTGTATCAGATCGAAGTTTGATTTCTATTTTGTGATTCAGATCTCTTTTACAATAGCCAAGGATAAATGCATAAGTGTGTTAATGATTTTTATGATTGTTTGCGTATAGAAGACAAACATTTTGATTAGTTATTAATGATTTCCGTTATGATTTCAAGTTCTGAAGTTATTGCTTGACAGTTCCTCACATTTTCATCCACGTTGTTCCTTTTCCTTAGATTTACGATTGTTGTTCCTTTCGGTTAAAGTTACAATAGTTGTTCCTTTCGGTTAAAGTTACATTAGCTATCCTTTCTGATTAGATTACAATTGTTGTTTCTTTCTATAGATAGAGTAATTCGTTATTTCCTTTCTAGTAATTAGAATTTGTAATTGAAAGTTAATTTTGCAAGTCCTTACTTAGATTCAATTACTTCTTTTTAGTTAAGTGAATTCAATAGATTAATTAGTTCTTTTCCATTTTACAGCATCTTAGTAATCAGATCTCTATTCCATTAGTTCTTAGAATCTTTGGTGAACAATTGAGGAACTTGATTGTTGATGAACTCAGATTTGGTTTAGCTACATGATTTTAGGCTACTTGCATAGACTTTGCTGATATTCTTGAGATAAACAATGAATCTCCGAGTTGATAAATTAATGTTAAACTAAGGTTGTTTTTAGGACATCTTTAGAAGCCAACATTTTGGCGCCGTTGTTGGGGAGAATGTCAAAGGTAGCATAGGTTGTGTCTTTGGAGGACTAGGTATTGAAGACGAAAGGTAAGAACCTACGCAGGTAATAAGTAAAATGCTTATGCCAACACTTACCTCCAGTCGACACTTAAGAGGCTTTGTAGGTGCTTTCTTTTGTTGAAATTTCTTTTGTTGTTGTGTGACGTGTGTATAACTAGAAAGAAAAAACCCAAAACCCCCACCAAAAATTACCAAAACCCAGGGTTTGGTGATCCCTGGAAGAAGCACTTTCATAGAAAAAATCATTAAAAAGGGTGAATCTCAAGCTTCGGTTGGACCTAGGAAAGGACCCACCCGAATCCCTCAAGCAGAAGTTTCACCAACTATGGCCCATGCTAAGATTCATAGCAAAACTGAAGGGACTGAGCAGAGCTTTCAGAATACAGATCTCCCACCGCTCAACCCCTTAGAAGAGGGAAGCTCTAATAATCTGGAGGAGGGAATAGGAGAAACTAGCAGGGTTTCCAAGGCATACCCACCATCACCACCTAACCCTGAGTCTCCTGCAAAATAATAAGGCATATCCAAAATCCCAGATAAAGGGAGTGCAGTCAAATTCCTTGGAAGACCAAATAATCAACAATTTCAAATAGAATACCTGGATCAAGAACCTCCTGAAAAATTTTGGCACATTTTCGATCAAATGGCACAACCAAATCAACAACAACCCCAAACCTCCACGCTGGAGTATCCAATAGTTGATCCAATTGCCAATGCCCCCATGAAATCAATCCCCTTACAAAACCTGCCAACCTTCCATGGACTAATTTCAAAAGACTCGGATGCATTCCTATTTGAATTTGATGTCCTATGTAGAGGGTATGATTACACCTCTGAACCCCAAAAATTAAAACTATTCCCCTCTACCTTGAAGGGAGCAGCCCTACACTGGTTCATGGGATTGGGAGGTGGAACCATCAATTCATGGGACCAGATGAAACAAACCTTCTTGTTAAAATATCAGGATTATTGCAGAACCAGAGACCTAAAAGATGAAATCTTTCAAATGACTGCGAAAGAAAATGAATCATTATAAGAATATGTTGAAATATTTCAGTATAATTTGCAAAGATCACCCTATGGTACATTACCAGGTGAAGTACTCAAAGAAACTCTGATCAAAGGCATGAGAGATGAATGGGTAGAAACATTGAATTTAATGGGGAAAGGTGACATTTATCAGGAAACTTATGAAGATATTGTTCTATTGTGTATCAGGTGCTCACAAGGAAGTACACAGACCAGGTCAGGAATGCATATGTCCCTCACAAGAAATAACAATATCTCCAGTGGGGGTGTTACACGAGCTGAAGTCGGTAATCTGCTAGAAAACTTTAAAACAGATATTTTGAGCACTCTGACTACACAATTGGATGTATTGCAGGCCAAAAAAAAAAGGTAGAGGCAGAGCAGACCTTGGCTATATTTTTCCACAGGTGCAGAAAGAAACATGGTCCAAGGGAATGCCCCTTGGATATAGTTCGGGTTTGCACTATTTGCGCCAAGGATCACGAAACAGATGAATTCCCATCACTCCCTGGATTGAAAGTTGTATTCAAAGAAGCAAAAGAGGAAACATAACTATTATATCTGATGGCTCAGCGCCGTCAGTGGCAGTCCCGGCCTCAAAATACATTTCAGGACCCTTCCTCTTTCTTTCCTGGACAGTACAATCAACATCAGAATCCTGGATAGTATAATCAACAACGCAATTTTGGCAGCACATGGCAGGTTCAACCATTTACTAATCAGAACTGGCAGCCCCGACAGTACCCACCTGCAATTCCTACCTGGCCAAACCAGCCTGCCACAAACCCCAACTTGAAAAATCAACCAACTACAAGTTCCAATTGGCCAAATTCACAATACCCCACCTCATCTTGGAAAAATTCGAATAATACCTACCCTCCACAATGGCCTAACTCGACTACCCAAAACCCAAATTAGAACCAGAACTGGCAGCGCCCCATGGGGATGAATAACCAACCTATGGGGATGACCTCTCAAACCCAACCTTCGTTACAAACTCCACTCCCATTGCCCCAATCACAATTGCACCCTCAATTACCTGCCCAACCCCACCCGCATCCCAATAACAGCCCAGCTCAGCTCGTCCAGATTATGGAAAGTGGAGAAGGGGAAATCAATCCAGTAGGGTGCAATGAACCATCAATTAAGATTGGGGCGCATCATCTCCCCCAAACAAAATGACATTCCCCAAGAATAGGGGAATGAAAAACAACCATCAATAACACCCTCGACTGTGGTAATAAAAGAAGAAATCAGGCAAGGGAGGAACACAGTCGAATCACAAGACTCTGAAAAGGATGCAATTCCCTCCCCTTCGTTCCTCGAAAGACTGATGATAGCGAAACCCACCGTATATCCTGACTTCGACATTGTAGGGGAAATCAGGAATTTATACATCAAAATTCCACTCTTGCAAGCCCTGCAAGACATACCGATCTATGCAAAGACAATCAAGGATCTATGTGGGAGGAAGCCCGTTAGAAAAATAAAAAATTCATCATCAACAGTTCATGTAGTGGGAGCCTTATCTAATCTAATTTTGGGTAGAGAAACACTAGTTAAATATGCAGATCCGGGAAACCCCATACTAACAGTTCAGATTCAGGGTTGTTCCTTTCCAAATACCCTAGTTGATTTGGGGGTGGCCATCAATATTCTAACTATGGAAACCTGCAATGCCCTGGGTCTTCACTCTTTCGACCCAACCCCGATTATGTTGCAATTAGTCGATCAATCAGTGGTCAAACCACTCGACACACTACATGATATAGCCATTTCAGTTGATTCTTGGGAATATCCCACAGATTTTCTCATCATCAACCCAAGAAGTGGACTTGAAGGGAATCCATTGATATTGGGCAGACCATGGCTCACGA
>WSFP011407287.1:0-25269 GCA_009831015.1 Picea engelmannii
ATTTAGTTTTTGTTTAATTCTTGTTAATAGCTTAGTTGTTTTCTTTCTAACCTTTTACCATACAACTGTCATGACTAGCAGAGCCCAACTAGGCATGTAAGCACTCACTTTTTGCTCATCAAACGACGAAAAGAGTGCAAACACTGGTGTCCATGATTTGATCCACTAAAGATTGGGCAATGTAGTTGGGATTGATTTCTGTAGGGGCCAATTTCTCATCCACCTATGAGGTGTCCAACAAAGATGAGAAATATGGTCAAAGAAACTTCACATTAAATATTGGGTACAAGTCAAGGAAAGGAAAAATACTTAATTCGAAATCATTGTCACCCACATCCTTTGTGATGGTTTAAGGACCATATCAAATTGGTATGATCTTTTTTGTGGGGGTATGTGAGGCGCTATTTCTGCAAATGAAACCACACCTTGTCACCAACCTGAAACTTGTGAGGAACCTGATGTTGGTTATGTTGTTTCTTATACTTACCATTGGCCTTCTCCAAGATATCATGAACCTATTATTGGAGGTGCTATATTTGTTCAACAAATTTGGTTGCTTTGTCTTCCTCAATTTGTTTGTGGGAGGACTCTGTCAGAGAAGATGGAATGGGCAGAGATACATCAATGGGGGGCAATGGCTAGAACCCCAAGCACACTTGAAAAGGGTTGTGTCCAATGGAGTTGTGGAAGGATCTGTTATAGCTATGCTAAACATATGGAAGGCTCTCATTCCATGTACATGGATGCTTGGAGTTGTACATGTGCAGGATATGCACAATCATTCTGTTCTTTCCACAACAATTACCCCTTTTATTTTTCTTTTATAAGAAAAAGGAAAGGGGGGCCCTACTAATTTTTTTAGCTCTAATGCCTAATCTACTACTACTGTGAGACTATTGTATATGCATTGTCTACCTAGCGGTTAGGGGTTTGGATATTTAATGATTTCTTATCTTTGAGGAGGTTTTCATTGTTCAAGATCTCTTTGTTGATTGTACCTTTTGTGTTGTTCTTCAGTCAGTCTTTGTTTCCTAATGTTCCTTATCCTTTGACATGTTCTTTGTAAATAATCCTTTGAAATTATTTTACCCATTGACATTAACTTCTCTTTTACTATGATGAATTCTTTATTTATTTTGTACCTTAGATTGAAATGGTTTTATTGAATTGATGGAGACACACGTTTTCTCAAAGCATATCTAAGAATTGCCATAGTTGAGTCAAAAAAAGAAGATATCAATACATGGTATGACTAAGGAAAGGAAATTGAAGGATGGTCTGACAGTGTGATCATGATATTAAGGAATCGTAAGGTCAACTTTGAGTATCCTAGGATGACCTCTATAATGCGTCATTGCTCCTTCTCAAGCAAACCTGGGCAGCATTCCATTGACGCTCTTAATATTATTTATGATATTAATTGACCCTTTGAATTTAAGGTTTGATCATTCAATCATTATTTTTGGTTTCATTATTTTAATAATTATTGATGACGTGAGTAGGTAGTGTAGGAATTTCAAAGCTTGATCTTATGTGAATCTCCCACTGCAATTTAATCATCTCCTTGTAAATGCTTATGTTTTCATTTTGATTTCTTCCTATTGTTCATTTCTCATTTTGCAGAAATGTGGCAAGCTATCCTGTCATTGGGTTATATGATATTTAATTAAATAGTTTTAATGGATTTGAACATAATGTTGATCCTATTTGATTGCAAGTTTTAATTTTCTATCTCTTGTCTTGAATGGAAAATTTTCTCTCGAGGGTTTGTTGATTTCTTATGCATTGGTTTGAGTTGTTATCTCACTACATCAATCATTGATAAATGAATATTTGACCTTAAAGAGCATATATCCACATCCCATCCTCTTGCTTACTCGATCCATTCATGGTATTCACACTTATGTTTGTGTTAGATAGGAATGACTAAGTAGGGTGGTTTTTTCTCTACATATTTTCCTTTACTTACCTCCTACTTAATTCTCCTAACATTTAGTAATGAGAATGCATAATTATGAATAAAAAAATCACTAGAATGTAAATGGTTTGAATTTGAAGGACAAGAACTTAAATTTTTCAAACTTGTGAAGGCTTTATATGGATTGAAACAAGCTCCTCAAGCTTGGTATGCAAAAAATGGATAATTACCTACAAAAGGTGGGTTTTCAATGAAGTGAATAAGATGATACATTGTTTTTTCTAATCTAGGATAAGCACATGGTGATACTTGTACTATATGTTGATGACTTAATCATAACATGAAATAATGAAGATCACAATAAACAGGTTAAGGAAGAACTTAAAGTAGAGTTCAAAATGATTGATTTAGAAAAACTTCATTATTATCTTGGAGTTTAAGTATCTCAACATCCTAATCAAATATTCCTTAGTCAAAATAAGTATGCCACTGAATTGTTAAAGAAATTTGGCATGGAATATTGTAAACCTTCTCTTACCCCCATGGAGCAGAAATTGAAAGTTTCAAAATTTGAAGGGGGGGAATTGGTAAATAGTACAAGGTACATGCAATTGATTGGAAGTCTCATTTATTTGACAAATACTCGACCAGATTTGTCATATTCAGTCAGTATACTTTCAAGGTTTATACAGGAACCAAGGGAAATTCACTAGAATTCAACAAAAGGTTACTAAGATACATTCATGGTACAAACGATTTTGGTCTTCTCTACAAAAGAAAAAAAAAATTTACACTTGTTGGATATTCAAATGTTGATTTTGCAGGTGACATTGATGATAAAAATTCACTTTAGTTTATTTAATGAATATGGGTTCAACAACAGTATCTTGGAATTGCAAAAAGCAGACACCAATTGCCAATTCTTCAGCAGAGGCAGAGTACATATCAACTTGGGAAGAAACATGTGAGATTATATGGCTACGCAAAATTTTACAGGATCTTAGTGAAACTTATAAATCACCAACTACTTTATTGATCGATAGTCAATCAACAATAAATATGGACACGAATCAAATATTTCATTCAAATACTAAACATGTCAACACCAAGTCCCACTTCATCAGATCATTCATCATCAAAGACATCATCAAGCCTCAGTTTTGTCCATCTGAAGATCAAACTTTAGATATTTTTACCAAACCTCTTGGTAGAATAAAGTTCACTAAGTTCAGAGATGAATTTGGAATTTGTAGATATGAACTTTCAAATTAAAGGGGGAAATGCTAGCCTCATAATCCTAAAGTTATATAGTCTAAGTATTTTCTAGTTTAAATATTTTTAGAAATTAGTTTATTCTAGTTTGTTAGAATAAGGACACCAGGCTTCTATGTAAAGGAAAAATATCATACTCATGTGATTGGTTTTTCTCCTATATTTTTGTTTGGAGTTGAGCTGTATAAACAAGCTCCTTCTTCAAGTGAGGTTAAGTAGATTATGAGTCCTCACTTCTACTTGTAATTACATTTTCCTTATTAATAAAGTTACGTGTTTGAGGACACTTTGTCAACATGTGAATCCATTGTCTCAGGAGAGTGAACTATGAATTAGGTTGAAGCTTCATTACCCTCTATTCATAACATGATTTAAGAGCTTGGGGAAATAGATTCTAAAGTATATTATAGTGCCACAGGTTTCTACTCATTTCAGAGATTTGGCTTCAATTTTTCATTGCGTATCAGTTAATACCAGTCCTACATGGAAATGGTTTCCATTTATCTTGCCTCAATTTTCAATATATAATCATACCATTAAGAAAGGAATGGTTGTTTTGGATAGGAAAGACATACTTGTTTTAAAGTTTTTATGCCTATGCATCTATTTCTTTAACTCTGCTCTTGAAAATTTGTTTACCTTGAATATCTAGATTTAACACTAATGTTGGGTTTAAATATTTTCAGGAGCAGAGTATGTAAAGACCCAGGAATAAGAAGTCAAAGAAAACACAAGAAAGAAAACTCAATTTTTTTACATGTTGTAGCAACCTTGGAACTCCTTTCCCAACCATGGAAACCTCAAGTTTACCTTGGGAAACACCATATTTATTTTTCTTCCTACTTTATCTTTGAAATGCACGACTATGGGAAATCCTTAATCTTATTCATCTTGAAAATATTCATACAAATTTTTATCATTGCTGACTATATAATTTGGAATCTGGACACCCCGAAGTTTTCATCATTCAAGTATTTTTATTTCCAACCTGTATATTGGATGTAGAATCATGACCTCAACTCATGGAACCTTGACGTCATATTATCTATTCGTTGCATGCCACTTGTTTTACCCAAAACCAAAATTTTCATTTGCAATTGGAATTACTTTCTTTGTTTGGAACTTGGTCTCATTCGACCTCACCATAGTTGAATTTTGATATCCAGATTCGGGATTTCAATTTAATTTTCACATAAATTTTAATCATGACATATGGAATTCTCATAATAATCCTTTTTTTTTTCCTGGATCTCCAATTGTGGAACCTCTATCTGTTGTTGGAACCTTGATCCAAATTCAAAACCTTGATATGCAGGCATAACCCTGATTCATATTTGGAACCTTTATTTGGATTCGAAACTCAACCTCATTTCTCCTTACATGTCTGTATTTTCTTATATATATATGGGCATGTACATTTTGGATTTATTTGATTTTTATACCAAATGTTCATTTTGTTTTTATTTATTTTAATTTTCCATTTTTTAAGATAAAAAGAGTAGGAATTTCTATTATTTGCACAAAAAGGGTACAAAAAGTATAGGGGGGTCTTCCTTTGATGGAAAATAGACCTAATTCCTTGACACAATCACATAGATATCAAGTCATCATCTTCAAGTATTTCTAATAGAACATAGAAATGATTGAATTTATTGATCTTGGGGCCTATGGCCATAAAACATATCTATTCTAGGTATAAGAGTCTGATTCTTGTGATCCAAGCTATCCACCTGATTTCAACAAAATTGACTTAACATACAGTTTAAGTCAAGACATGAACAAAGACTTGTTAACCTAGTTTGGTCTTTATTGGATGTTTGGGTTGACTCAGGTTCTACTTTAGGTTTCCAACAAAACCCCGCAAACCATCGACCCTTCTGGAGACCAGAACACAACACTGCACACAAAGTGCACAATGAAGTTTCACCCGAGATGGCTTATGGGTGATTTCAGGACCCAGATGTATGAAATATTGGAAGGGATGTTTCTTTGGGGATGATAGACCATCTTTATACTTCAACATACATCATATATATTATTCTAAGATATCATTAAATCCATATCTACCATTCTGTAATAAGATTCATTCATTAAACTTCCTTCTGCAGTAAATATCTATTGCACATTGCATTTTTACTACTAACACATTCATCCATTCAACATAAATAAATAATTGAAAGAAATAACAAAAACATTCCACACAAAGATACAAAGTTTTATTGTGGTTCACCCCCCTATTCTATGTCCACAAAGGTATGGCATTCATTTCTCATTTTTTATTCTTCGTCAAAATTCATAGCGTTGCGCGCATTACATCTGAATATAGACAAAGCTATTGAGGTTTACAAGAATGCACCAAGCTCCAAAAATTGTGACCTTACCCTTTATTACACTTCATATCTCTAAAAAACTTACTCATCTCCAAAAATAGCTCCACAACTAGATATCTCAAGAAATAACCTTAGCATCACTCATAAAACTAGATCTCCTTAGATATCACAATACATATTTATACTACAAAAATGGGTAAAAACCCGTTACAACAATGACCAATACCCTAACCCACTAACCCTAGGTGAGTTAGGTTTGTTCACTTTCTAACTTCCTATGTGCGGTTGATCCGTGTCCTTCTTCCTTCCTTTGAATTTCCTGCTTCCTCGCGTTGCTTTTCCTTGTATTCTGGAACACGCTCCTTTTCTGGTCCATTTTCTAATTGTATTTAATAATTATTGCATTGTTCCCCAAAATGGCCTGCGGTGGCAGGCCCCCAACACTCGCATGTGGCTCATCCCGATCCACTCAGGTAGTTTTTGCCTCCTACACTGAATTTTATGACTCCTAGAACCTTCCTGAATTGTCTTCAACTTTATACTTTACTTGTGCTCTTCTCTGTTACAGTCTCCACCATTTGCATTGTAATATGCTCCTTAAAAAATTCTCTAGTTTCCAAACCAACCTATTCAACCTGCCCCTTAGCTACATCAATCTCCATAAGCATTTTCTCTGCGCCTTCTTGTAATGGTTCCAGTTGCACCTGCCTTGACTGCTTTTATACTTGTATACTCTTCAATTCTATTGCAAGTTCTTCATTTCTTCCACAATCCTCAATTTTTCCAAGATTGTCATCGTCTTCTTCTTTTTCTTCAATTCTTGCATGGTTGTGTTTACACCTTCTTCCTTATGATATATCTCCTGCAGTTTGTCATGTTCCTGAATATATGTCCACAACTGTGCGCTTCTATTGTACAACTCTATGATTTCCTATATTATCAGTGCAATTTTCTCCACATGTCCTATAACCTCCTCATTCCTTTGTGTTCTAAATTCTGGTGGGGTATTGGGTGCTAGGAGTTCTGTCAACTCCGTAATGTGGCTCTTATAATCCTCCATAGCATGCACTATCTTCTCAATCTTATCCTCTGTTGGTATGTTCCCGTCTTGTGCATTGTCAAGAATTTTTTTAAGAACTTCTTCCATCTGTTGCTCCATTCTTCCAGTGCGCTGCTTTACTGTATCTCTCTCGAACTACACCTGATTGATTGTCAACTCCAATGTGTTCTTTACTTTGTTGGCCAATTGTAGACTTGTCGCATATGTGTAGGCCCTAGACTAAATCTCCTATGCGACATTGATTTGAAGTTTATACAGAGACTTCGTTGGAACCTTAGGCAATGCCAAGTCCAAAATAACTATGTCTTTCAATGGCTTCTACGATGTCTCCTCATCCACCTGGAACATTTCTTGAGTTATGCAAACATTCTCATTCCTCATGGCTATTATCTGTACTGTCTCCTACGCTAGAATTGTCCTCTCTTGAGAAGTGTGTTTTTGTGCTTGTTCCTTCTATTGAGTTGTAGTGAGTTGCAATTTTTCTAGTGCGTCCTTTTCTTTTGTCAACTTCTTGACTATCTCCTCCCTTTTCTTCTCTACATCATACCATGCCTCTTTTGTGTAGTCCTGATCTTTCTTTGCAACTAAATCCACATCATCCTCTGTCAATGTGAGCTCAGGAATGCCCTTGTGTGCCTTCATTTTATTTTGTTTCCCTCCTCTCTGCAAAATTGTCCTCTTCATTGGCAGAGTCTCTGTCTGCACAATTGTCACTGATATCTCTAATTTTGGGAGATCTCCACCTCCTGTTTCCTCTAGCATAGGAATATTTTTCTCCTTCTGTGCTCCTCCATTTGGTTCCACTTCATGCTCCTTTTCTTTAGCTAGAGCCTTAGGGATAATAACTTTCTTCCTTGGCTTCTTGATGGTTGAACTACCCCTCGTTTCCTTGGTGCACTCTACTGCTTTCCTTGTATTTGCATCTGGACTAGTTGACTGCTTTGAAGGGCCAACCTATGCTTTCTTTTTAGATATTGGTACCTTCTTAGGAATCATTGGCACCTTCCATTCTTCAAGCCAATCCTTCATGGCCCACTACACTTCTTCTCACATGACACAATATCTCAATTATTGTTGCGTCTTCTTAGGATCCCTTTTGGTATGGATCCACATGTTATATATGGAAGCCTTATAATCCACTATTCCTTGATTATCCCTCACCACTTTTGGTGGTATTCTCCAGGTATTGGCTAAATTTTCCTGCAACTCCTAAAATATCATGGTGAAAATGATGGAATTTTCTTTCATTTTCTTTGCATCTGAAGTGTGCCATAATGTTGTATACTTCGTTGTGTGAAACTTTCCTAGTCTCTAGTAAAATTTGTTGTATTTCAGTTCTCTATACCCAACCAGGGATATC
Organism: Picea engelmannii; assembly: GCA_009831015.1. Lineage (NCBI taxonomy): Eukaryota > Viridiplantae > Streptophyta > Pinopsida > Pinales > Pinaceae > Picea > Picea engelmannii. Next base: position 7,941 of record WSFP011407287.1, read on the forward strand.
AGTATAATCAACCATGAACAATGAAACTCTGTACCAAAATCCCGCGCATCCTTGCAGTACTCCATAAACAAATTTAGTAAGTAAGGAGCCCAACTGAGTATACTCCCCTTTTCGCATTGTGTGCCTACTACTATGACTCATGCAGGTGCTTCTTCCTTGCGACACTTACTCAAAAGTTTACATGCCATCAACTTTGTTTCCAATATTGTTGTTGGTTTACTGATTTAGTTAATTATTATTCCCCAGGACCCTCTCTCGGTTCCATATTTATTCTTCATCTCCCAAGCTAAAGATTTGTCCTTTGTCTTGTCATCTAAATAGTGCTCTAGTTTTTCTCCATATGTTGGTAAACCTGTGATATTTTCAATTAAATCTAAATATATGGAGACATGCCTCTCCATCCATAAGATACCTCCATGTACCAGTGCCAAAATCTGTTTGGCACAGGAATTTACATCTTTTCCCCTCCCAAAATGGGGAATCTCTAGCAGGTTCATGATCCCTTTGTTATAAAGTCCTCGAATCCACTGTTTTGGCTCCAAAATGGGATCCCTTGATGGATCTGCTCCTTTTCTCTCCATACACACTTTTTTCGCAAATTATGGTATTCAACTTGTCTGTGTCTATCACATCATGATCAACATACCTCAGTTTGTTCACAAACACTAACAAGTCACCAACTGCTTTGACTTTGTTCAGTATTTTAGGCAGTGACATTGTTAACTCCTTGTATTTGGTTGGTCTTCTTGGCACGATAGGTTTTTCCCTATTTTTCCTCTTTCCTACGGATGGCCCTGCCTCTTAGTTTTCTTCCTCATCTTCTTCTATGTTTGAATCTTGCTAACCTGTAATATCTTCCACCTTCACTTCCTTTGACTATTGCGTTGGCTCTATAATATGTTGATGTTCTTCTTCATCATGTCTTCTAGGATCATATGACTTTGTTCATTCATCATCTTTCTCATACATATGATATGGTGCTCCTAATCCAAGTTGTTGTATGAGGTTCTACTTTGTGCTAGGGTTTCCTCTTTCTCCCCGTGGATCGACCTCCATCTCCTTTGTTGTGGGAACATGTTGTTCTTCTACAAGCATGGGACTGATTGACTCGATGACTAGTGAAGGAATGGAATCCACATCCACCACACCCTTAGGATGAATTTTTACCCTAGTGGTCGTTGTATCCTGTGGTGACCTCGTGGAACTGCATGTTTTTCTTACAGTTCAACTGGGGGCTCCAACCTTTGGTGGCACCATTCTGTTAAATCCGGGTTGGGTTGCTATGAATTTTCTTTGAATCACCTAGAAATCATCTGCTCACACTCAGTTTTCTTCCTTATCTCTCTTCTGCACAAAGTCACAATGAGTCTTCTTGTTCACATTTTCCTCTCTTATAGTCATGCCATAAATTCTCTATCACGTTGTACTTTTTTTACCACCATTTGTTTCCTTTTTTCGACTTCTCTTTGTACTAACGCGTTAATTTTATGTCTTGTCACCTTTATCTAGAGCGCATTGTATTCCTTCTCTTTCCTTCCACTTAATGTCTTCTATGTATGGTATCATCTAACTCTACATGCAAAAAACGTATCCATCTACTTCATCTTTTTGTATTTTTCTTCTTTTTCTAATTTTTTCTTTCTTTTTCATATTTTTCCATTTTTTTCTTTATTTTTCTTCTTTTAACTCCTACTATCTATAGTATGTAAAATTCTAATTTTATGTGTTGCATCTACTAAGGGTTGTTGGGTCAACTATCCCTACATAGTTCCAGTCGACTACCATTCACCATTCCTTTCATTTCTTAGCCTGCTAAATCCTGCAATTACATAACACCTCCATTTGTAACATACTTTATCTCATATGGCCCTAGCCAATTCATCATGAATTTCCTTGGGTGCTATAAGTATTTTCTTTCATAGAGGATAACAAAGTCCCCTTCCTTAAATTTTTTCTTCTTAATGTGTCTATCATGCCAAGGTTTGTCTTTTTCTTTCTGTACTTCTTGATGGAAACCAACCATAATCTTGTCTTCTTCTAATTCCATAAGTTGAGCCAATATTTCTTGATATGCTCCTATCTTTGTCATGTTTGTAATGACTACAATGCACAGACTAGGCATCAAATACTCCAAAGGGACTATTGCTTCCTAACCATACACCAATATGAAAGGTATCTTCCCTGTAAGTTTCTTGCATGTAGTTCTATAATCCCATAATATTGATGATATCTTCAAATCCCAATCATCCATGTTTACATTACAAATTTTGGTTAATGCATTCTACAATATCTTAGTAAATGCTTCCATTGTTCCATTAGTCTAAGGATGCTATGGAGTGCTATTTTGATGGTGTATCTCAAATTCTTCAGTCATTGCTTGGATGGTACTATTGATAAAGTGAGTTACATGATAACTCATCAAAATTCTAGGGCATCCAAATATTGTAATTACTTGTTCAAACAAGAAGTGCATTGTAGTCTCTGCATTGCAATATTTTACTGCTGCTACTTCATCCCATCTGGTTAAATATTTCGTCGGTGTAATGATGTACCTTTATCTTGATCTTCTAGAGGGTGGATTGATTAGTCCTACAAATTCTACTTCCCATTTATCAAACACTTTAAGAGTTACATGAGGTTTAAGAGGCATCACATCCCTCTTGGTTGGTTTTCCTACCCTCTAACAGACATCACAAGTATGAAAATACTCCTTTTCATCTTTAGAAACTATTGTCCACCATAATCCTATGTGCAATATATTCTATGCAGTGGCTTTTCCTACATAATTTCCTCCAAATATTCCTTCACGTGATTCTACTAATATGATATGACATTCATGTTCCATTACACATCTCCTTAGAATTTTATTTGCACCTAGTTTATAAAAATTTCCTGCAACAAGTTGGTAATTTGCAGCTCTAACCACCAAATTATTCTTCTACACAATATTGTACTCCTTTGGGGAAATTTATGTACTCAAAAATTCAATAATATCATCAAAGTATTCATCAACAATCTGAATTGAAAAGAGTTGTGCATCAAGAAAATTATCCTCCAAACTTATTGGTTCCTCTCCATTGGTTATCCTAGATAGATGATTTGGCCCTACATTCAATCTTCCAGGTTTCATAGCTACTTCAAAATCAAATTATCGAAATAAAAACGACCATATACATATTCTCCCCCACAACATTGGCTTGTTGACTAGTTATTTAAGAGAAGAATGATCTGTGAACATCTTAAAATGTTGGCCTAAGAAATAGTGTTTGAACTTTTGCAATGCATATACCATAGCCAAACCTTATCTTTATGTTTTATTATAATTATATTTTGACTCTGACAGTTTCCTACTTGCAAATGCTATTGGGTGATCTATTTCACCTTCTCCTGAAAGTGTTAATACTACTCCAAGTGCTATTGAATATGCATCCACATGAACATGTAACTCCTTTTACCAATATGGAAACACCAGAATTGGTGTTCTCACCATTTTTTCATTCAAGATGTCCAAACTCTATTGACACTCATCATTCCATTGAAACTTGGTATCCTTCTTTAATAGTTTCTCCATGGGTGCAGTAATCTATTCTTAGATCCTTATGAACATTATATGGTAGCATCTATGACAAAGTGTAACTCTTAATTAGCACACTGACTTAGGTGGTGGTAAATTAACAATGAAAACAATCTTTGCAAGATCAACCAACAAACCCTGTTTACACACCACATGTCCTCAAAAAATTCCAAATGGTGCAATGGATATGCATTTCTTAATGTTCAAGGAAATTTGACACTGTCTACACCTGTCTAGCATCAATATTAAAATTTCCACATGATCCTTTAATAAGATAAATATTGTCCAATCACCTAGATAAACCTCCAAAAATTTATGTATAAAATATTTAAATGCAATTACCACTACCTTTGAAAAAATAGCAAGGGTATTCTTCAATCCAAAGGGAATCAGTGTGTATTGATATGACCCCCATTCTGTAGAAAATGTAGTCTTATGACGATCCTATGGTGATATTCTGATCTGGTGATACTTTGAAAATCCATTAGTAAATGAGTATGCTTCTTGTACTCCTACATTCTCCAAGACCTCATATGTAAATGGAGTAGGAAAGGGATCATGCAAATAGACATCATTCAATTTACTCAAGTCTACATAGATCCTTATTCCCCCTTTCTTGTTCTCCTAAACTACCATAGGGATAATCCACTCAGATTCTTCAACAGGTTCTATTATACCAACCTCTAACATTTTATCAATATATTCCCTAACTTTATGTTTGTACATTGGATTCAACCTATATGGTCTTTGTCTTATTGGTCTGGCATCTGGTCTCAAAGGGATCTTCATTTTTCCAAGTTCTCCAGCTACCCCTTTCATCTTTGAAAACCTCACTGGAAATAGATCACTATATTCATGTAGTAACTCTATTTTTCTTTCCACTATCTGATTATCCCAATAGTCACCAATACTTACAATCTTTGGATTCTCTTCTATTCCAATATTTACCTTATTTATTTTCAGTGGTGCAACAAATTCTTCTGACTGCGGACCTTCTACTTCTCTTTCCCCTCCAACTTCTGTAATTTGAATATCATGTGAATTTTATTCTGCTAGGTCATCTTCTGCGATGTGATAACAAATGTAACAACTATCTGACTGTTTGTCAATTTTGGTTCTGATAAGCTGTTAGAATTTCAACTTTAGGTTCTTCAAAAATCTTCTCTTTTATCAACTTTAGTGTTGTTTCGATCTCTGGATTCTCATGTTCAAATGCAAATGTGATCACAAAGTTCTATTGCAAATCTTCCCAATTTAGAGTTCCTCTACGCAGTTCCCGTTCTTTATACCAATTCTTTGGGATTCCTTCCAATGTAAGAATGAAGTGATCTGGCCACTCCTATGGTGGTATCAATATCCATTGGGTTATACATATGTCTATATGTTCTCTGGGTTTTCCTAATCCATCATATTTCTCCATATATTTATTCTCCTATTCTACGCCAAATATGATGTGCAATAATGTTTTGCATTGATATCAATCATTGATTTTCTCTTTGTGAGTATCCCCCAACGTGCAGGTGTTCCTTTCAAGGAAATGTATAAAACTAGTAACCTCTGATTTTCTAGAACTTCTAACTCAAACTGTCTTAAAAATTATTCCAAATTATTCTGACCATAAAAAGTTGGAGGTTCTCTTACCTCTGTGCCAGCCCACCTTAGTGCATGCATAATTCTTGCACATATTCTGGTAGATATCTCATGTAAACTTTGTTTCCAATTCTCCAATCCCATGTTAGAATCTGAAGCACAAGAACGAATGCTTCTCCGACTAAGAATTCCATTTGTTGTTGGGTTAATGTAATCTTCCTCACGGACGATATTTCTATCAAGCTGGTTTATCTCTTCTGTAATGAAGTTCTCTGTTGTTGTTTCAATATATCTTCCTCCTTTTGAAGGATGTAATGGTGATATGACTCTATATTCTCCTCATTCAAAAATCATTTTCATGGTCTTCAAGTTGATGATAGATTGATTGTCAAAATCCCAATCCAATCCCAACAATGTTGGATAAGGTGTAGTATTATCCACTATATCAATTACCTCAAAGTATGCCATAGTGAGCACACCATCTAAATCCACCAGTATGCCCTTCAATATACCAATTGGTATCACTCTATGTTGGTTTTCCAATTTCATCTGAATAGGTGAATATCCCAGTGTAGGTTCCCCCATACATTCTCATGTTTTCTTAGGAAAAACATTTACCTCAGATCCCAAATCTAATATGATGTCACCCATGTTAAAGTCTCCAATATTTTCATTGAGTCTAAACTCCATATTTATTCTTGTCTTCGTATGGACATGATTTAATTTCTTCTGTTCTAGTTGTATATCTTCTCCAGAATTGTAATTTTCTAACAAACCTTGTAACATTTGTATAGGTGTTGGATCATTTAATAATTTCAAGCAAGACACCATAAAGTTTCTTAGATTACTTACTTTTTTTGAAGAATTATCTCTACTGGTATCATCAAATAAATGAGGCATATCATATACTAGTACATCATCTCTTGGATTTGTACCTAAAGTAGAAGAAATATTCTTCTTCAAAATTTCTTGTCTAGCCTCCTTGAATGTCTCTTTTTCCTTGTGCACATCAAAATGTTGTTGAGGTGTTGTACTCTTTCTGACCCAATGATGTTGGTCTAGATTCTTCTTTATTTCATCTTCTCCTATCTATGTTCCTCTTCGAGTAACTATATATATGTTCTTGCCATCATCTTCTCTAGTTTACGCAACAATCCATTGAACATTCTGGTTATTCTGATTCTTCTTTTCATGTATCGTTTTCATAAGTGTAAGACAATATTATGTATCATGTTCTGTTGCACGACAGTACATACATGTTGCTAGTGGTAGTGGAAAATCCCTTAAATAATGTCCATGTTTCTAACAATTGTGTCAGGTTACTGGTTCTCTGCCTCTTCCAAATCCTCATCTTCCATGGCCTCCTCCTCTTTTTCCTTGATTGTTTGTGCATAGTGTATTGTACTATGGTACCTGATTATACTGTTGCACATTATTGTACTGTGGTGGCACTATAAATTGTTGCACATTATTATATTGTTGCATTGGTGGACCTGTCATTGGTTCAACTAGCATCCTATAAGAATATGAGGTTCTTTCCTTCATCATTTCCAAAGTTCTACAATCCTTGTCTTCATATTATACAAACTTGCATAAATTGCAGAATGTGCTCTTAGGCATTGTTTGGTACTTTTGCATCATTGAACAATGATAGGGATCATGTCCATGTGTTCTACATATTTCACACCATGGTACTCCTATGGGTAAAGGATTTGGAAATCCTGCTCCCAAATACCGTGCAAATGTTGGGAACTCATTTTTATGATGTCCTTCTATTCTGCACAAGGTACACCAGATATATTCCCTCTTTTCCTTTCCTTTTTCCTGATTCAACTGAAATGTCAGATTCTTGATATCTTCTCTCAACTCTTCTATAGGTGGATCTGTATGTTTATACCAATTTCTTCCAATTGTAAGGCTCCTTACAAAGCCTCGACCTAAGTTTGGAACTTCTGTTTCCTCAATAGATATTTAAGATGTGGAAATAATGAATTAATTAATGGGTGTCTATGTTGCATGTCTGTTATAGGATATTTCAACTTACCTTTCAATCACTTGAACTTATGATTGATCTCCCAAACTGACTCTCTTGGATTTTATTTGATTTCTATCATATCATTCACATATTAATATTTCGAACTTGGTCATTGGAAACTCATTGATTAGTGCCTTCTTCACATCTGCAATGGTCGTAGGTGCTCCTTGTGGAATGTTTACTACAAGGCTCATATACTAGTCTAGTGCGCGGTCTTTGAATGTGATTTCAAGATGTGCTAGTTTTGTATCTTAATTTGTGATCTGCTTAGCTGCCCAAATCTTTTCATAACTAAGAAAATGCTTCTCTGGGTCCTCCAACACTTCTCCATGAATTTTGGTAACTAAATCGTAAGATCATGTCTTGCCACTGTAAAATTTGTTGTACCACCTCCTACACGTGGTGTGGATAATTGACTATTTTTATCTGAATTCATACTTCCACTTGAATTTCCACTAGATCCTCGTCCTACTAAAATCCTTCTGCTATTGATTGGTGGTTGTCTAAATTCTTCTTTCTCTTCATATATTTTAGTCACGCATGGGGTTGTGGGTTCCACACTAATTTTGATATGGAATGGAGAGCCTTCTTCTGTGCCAAACCTTGACCTCTAGTTTTTCTATCATTTGTGGTGCACAGTATTTCCTCAATCTTTCGTGTAGCATGAAGATCCTCTACCTCCTCTTCATCACTGTACAATCCCTCTCGCTCGGCTACTGCCCTCTTTTAACTATTGATCTTATACTGGTAGGGTGTTCCCCTACGCGTCGTCCTGCTCTGTCCATTATTTCCTTGATATGATATGCATCCATAATAATAGGGTCCATTGCTTCCTTCTTCTAACCTCTATCTAGGTCCTTCTCCATATTGTATATCGTCCTTAATGCCTCCCCCATTCTCCCCATGCGTGTATAGTGATTTAGTTGTCGGACTCCATTGTCATCATTCCTTTATCATGCATTAAGATCTTGATCGACATGTAAAGTGATAGAATATACCTTCCTCCTTGTCCCTTCAAAAAATACTTCTCTGCAATAGTGTATGATTTTACAGTATTGACCACAAACTCAGTAATGAATATTGCAATAATGTTGTCTATCCAGAAATTCAATGCACACGTGAATTTATTATTAGCTTTTTCTAGATGCGCAATATTCTCAATAGTCCACTCTACATCTCACATGCAATTATTTGGATGATTGTCCTTCAATATTAGTATCCACTCCTGCAACAACAATGGAAAACAACAACAAAAATGCCTCATGAAGATTAGTAAATACTTGGCTTTCCAAATACTGGCACATAATATACTTAGGGATTCTATTTTCCTTCTGTGAAAACTCAAGCTCTTTTGTTTCCAACCATCATTCAATCTCTTGTTTAGTTGGATTCCATGGCCTGAACATCCTCTTCTACTACTGTATTTCCTTTACTGTCCTTCTCAACAAGTCCCTTCTAGTCTATTCTTCTGGGTTCTAGCTGGAAACAAAACCATTTGTTGGATGTTTGGGTTGACTCAGGTTCTACTTTAGTTTTCTAACAAAACCCTGCAAACCATTGGGCCTTCTGGAGACCAGAGGGAAAAACTGTGCACAAAGTGCACAATGAAGTCTCACCTGATATGGCTTATGGGTGATTGGAGGACCCAATTGTCTGCAATATTCGAAGGGATGCTTCTTTGGGGATGATATACCATGGTTCTACTTCAACATACATCATATCTATTATTCTAACATATCATTAAATCCATATCTACCATTTTGTAATCAGATTAATTCATTAAACTTCCTTCTGTAGTAAATATCTATTGCACACTGCATTTTTACTAGTAACAGATTCATCCATTGAGTGTAAATAAATAATTTCAAGAAATAATAAAAACATTCCACACAGAGATACAAAGTTTTACCATGGTTCACTCCCCCTGGGATATGTCCACAAATATTTGGCATTCATCGCTCTTTTATTATTCTTCATCAAAAGCCACAGTGTCACGCACATTACATCTAAATATAGATGAAGCTATTGAGGCTGACAAGATCGCACGAAGCTCCACAACTTGCAACATTACCCTCTATTACAATTCATATCTCTCAAAACCTGACTCATCTTCAAAACTAGTTGCACAACTAGATAACTCAAGCAATAAATCTTCTTAGCATCACTCATAAAACTAGATCTCTTTAGGTCTCAAAATACATATGTATACTACAAAATGAGTAAAAAATCATTACAAAAATGAACAAAACCCTAACCCACTAACCCTAGGTGAGTTAGGTTTGTCCACTTTCTAACTTCCTGCACGTGGTTGATCCATGTCCTTCTTCCTTCCTTTAACTTTCCTTCTTACTCACACTACTTTTTCCTATATTCTAGTGCGTGCTCCTTTTCTGGTCCATTTTCTAATTGTCTTCAATAATTGTTGCGATGTTCCAAAAAATGGCATGCGCCAACAATATTTGTTTGATGGGCCTTGCTTGGTGTTGGAAATCCTTCATGAGCCTAAACAACAACTTCACACTGAACTGCATCCATGTCGATGGGGAAATTATAGATCTGCTTTTGGTTTTTCAATGGTCATTGGGTCAACTGCTCCACTCACCTATGCCCATGATTTTTCTTCTAAAATATAAAATAGGTGCTGAATTGGGGACCCTGGAGAGATCTGTGGCATGGGGAGGTTCTCCTTCCTCTCCTACTCCTGGTTCTTCTTGGTAACTCTAAATCTGAAACGATGTTGGGAATGATAGAAAAATTCAAAATTTCCTTCAAGGATGCGTATATCATGGATCATTTCCACTTGATCACTCCCTATTATATGGAGGGCGTAACATACTATATCCTTAACCATCCAATAAGTCACCATTAGCTTGAAGTGTCTGGCATGGTGTAGACCGTATCTTCCACCCAATCTTTGGCCTCGTCTATGATCTCACTATCTGGGATGCCCCATCTTTGCAGATGGACCTACTCCTCTACCACTTCAACTTCCTTAATTTTCTCTTTTGATCATAACTCAACAAACCTGTTCTGAGTTGCCCAAGCATCCCTAGCTGCTCTAGTGGAATGAGTTGGTCCCTTTGAGGTTAAGGCCTCTTTATCATGTCTTCCTAGCCCACAACCTTTTCCCATCTTGCTCCATAAGAGAGACATATCCTTAAACTTGTAACTTGATTACATGAACCCCCATAAACTTACAGGGAGTGACATTGGTTTTCCCAATTGAGAGCTTCACTCACTTCCGACTAAAAGAAATGAAAAATTTCTCAATGCTCTGTCTCAAATGTTTTGGGCATCCTCCAAAGTTCTCTTATAAACCAGTTCACCACCCCTCCTACTAAATGAGTGTGCCATCATGAAAATACAAACATTACCAAAATTCACCTTGGAGCCATCACTACCACAACTGCTCCATTTCCCTTAGTGATACTTTGGAATCACCTTGACGTAGGCGCGCTCCCCAGTGCACATTCGCTCATAGGATCCTCTTCTTCTCTCGGCCCAAAGAACTCAAATGTTCTTCTATTTCCATATCGGGAAATATTCACCCACAAAACTCTCGCTCGATTCCATTTCTTTGCTTATCGAAGAATCGGACTTCGCGACTTTGTGATGTCAAAGGCCGATCACTGGGCTCTCGAATCCATGAGACCCGATGGCCAGTCAATGCTGACTTTTCTCTTCCCTCTATCGGAATTTTCTCTATCGCGGTTTCGCTACTTGCGATGCCAAGCAACTCGGTTCTCTGACTTCTGATGCCTGATGCACCGAAAATCCGATGCACACGTGAGCTATCTCTTCAACTCCCAGTCACTTCTATCAATATTTCAGACTTCGCGGGATCGTGAATCCTAATTCCCAATGTTTCAGGGATTTACTTCCCCCGAATTTTGATACGGCGTGCCACCCGTCCTCCACCAACTCCTATGGCCTCACTTTCCTTTCCTCATCGGGATATCACGTTTCACGATTCCAAGGTGCAAGAGTATCCTGTCTCTGAAATCTCTGATGCTCCGAACCCTGACTTCTTTAAATCTTCTGACATGCGTCCCAAATGAAGGACGGTTCTGGGCTCATCGGGATATCGTGGATTGCGATATCGCAATTCCCGTTGCAATAATTTGGAGGTTCGATCTACGAAACCCCAATACACGACATACGTGTAGATCCAACGACCCTGGCTGACTTGGATCAACACTCTATCTGTCCTGAGCTTAAACCTTCGGGAATACACCACTGTATCTCCCCTGCACATCCACAAGATCTGACGGCTCACGAAGATTCGCAGATTCTCCTCGGAGAATACCGACCATCCGTTCCTTCCGGATGAATTTTGCGAAAGGATCAAGTGTTCTTTTGCACGGAACTCGTTCACCTACTCGCAAACTTGCAACACTTCCCTCGAACTTCAAGTCACAACTTGTCCTTGCTATTCTCCAACAAACTGAAAGGCATATCTTTCCTGAGATTTTCCCACAACTTTTGGTCTTCAGAAAGAAAACCCCTTTGCAGGCACTCCTTGCAGCAAATCTTCAACCACGTCTAAGTGTTGAAGCTCCTCGACTCTGTGCACGCCAGCAACAACAGTCCTTCAATACTTTACTCAGGTTCCCAACCCTGAGACTTTTATCCGGCCTGCACACTCCTTGCACGGCTCCTGTAACCCAAATTCACTTCTGGGTGAACAAGAATCAAAGTTATCTCTATTTGAACCCTCTGTCAACGCACTCCTTGCGGACAATTCGACTGCACTCCTTGCAAGAATTCTCTGGCTCAAATAGAGAAACAATTGAAACTCATTCCTTCTTCCTTTCAGATTCCAAACTCAACATGAAATCACATACACAACAATAAAGAAAATGCATAACAGGAAACAAACATCAAACGAGCATAATCATCAGTACACAAAGAACAGACCCAAAACCATGAATTTGAATCAAATCTCTTCTATTAATTCAAATATCAGTACATGGGTGTTCTTTACATAGTTCTCTACTTGCTCTTTTTTCTGAATGCTCCATCTAATGATACAATACACAATGAGGGTGTCTATATCCGTTTTCCCTCCTGCTTTCTAAAACTGTCTAGTCTAGAATTAATTTCTATCTAACTACATTAACTATCTTAAATGTCGTCTATCTACTAAAGGACGAGAGCTATCCGCTCAAGGTACATTGCAATACACAAGTGCACTTCATCTTAAATGACTCATTTAAGATCGCGCAACAACTTCCAAGGCAATCTCTTGACGTGTTGGTGATGCTCCTGCATCATACTCCCTCGCTTGAAAATTTTCATGGGATCCTGTCCATGAGCTCTTGCACAGTCTGTCCATGCTTCTATATCTCCGCTTCATTCTCCTAGCTGGCATCTTCCACTGGATGGCCCTTCCATTTGACCAGATACTCATAGTATTATTTCCTCCTGGTCTTCTTACCCACTCTCTTATCCAGTATGAATTCCATCTGCGGCTTCTCTGCAACTGGCATCTGTTCCATCCAATGGATCATTGGCTTCTTAGTTCTAGTCTCTGCTTCTCCATCCCTATATGGGTATAAATTTGCGACATTGAATATCGGAGATATTCCGATCCCATCCGGTAACTCGATCTCATAAACATTTTCCCCCAATTTCTTCAAGACCTTACATGGCCCAATTTTCTTCATTTTCAATTTATTGTATGTTCCCCTCGGGAACCTCTATTTCCTTAAATGTGCCAGAACTAATTCACCAACCTCGAACTGAAGTTGTCTCTTACACTGGTCGGCTCTGCACTTATATTCATGACTTGAATTTTGCAGTCGCTGCTTCACCTGGCCATGAAGTTCCTTCATCGCCTCTGCGAACTCTTCGGCACTTGCTCTCCTAGTCGCAGTCTGTTTCAAATATCTCAATTCAAAAACTCCTCTCGGCTGCATGCCATACACAATCTAAAATGGACTTTGGCCTGTGCTCCTATTCACTGAGTCATTATATGCAAACTCTACCTGCGGTAATATACTATCCCACTGGCTATGGTGCTCTGTCACCAAGCTTCTCAGCAAGTCTCCCAGACTTCTGTTCACCACCTCTGTCTATCCATCCGTCTGAGGATGATAAGTTGAACTAAACAACAAGTTAGTCCCCAACTTCTTCCATAATGTCCTCCAAAAATTCCCTATGAACTTTGTATCTCTATTCAAAACTATACTTCTTGGTAAGCCGTGAAGTCGAATGACCTCCTTGAAAAATAGTTTTGCGATGTGAGTTGCATCACTGGTTTTCTAGCATGGGATAAAATGTGCCATCTTGGAAAACCTATCCACTACCACAAAGACTGAATCAAATCCTCTTTTCATCCTTGGCAATCCCAATACGAAATCCATGCTTATCACATCCCATGGCCTCTCTGGTATGGGCAATGGCTGATAGAATCCTACATTCTGCTTTCTTCCCTTTGAATGCTGGCAAATTTTGCATATGTTTACAAACCGCTTGACCTCTGACCGCATCCCTGGACAAAAGTATGACTCTCTCAGCTTCGCAAATGTCTTGTCATGACCGAAGTGTCTGGCCAATCCTCCACTGTGTTTCTCCTTCAGCAGATTCTCCCTCATGGAGCAATTTGGAATGCACAATTGATTGCCTTTGAACAATAATCCTTCTTGGATCATATAGTCTGTCCAAGGGATTCTGTCCCTGAGAATTGGGTTCTCATCTGCTTCATACGCTTCTTTGAAATCTTGATCATCTGCATACATGTCCCTGAGATCATCAAAACCCAACATTTTGACTCGAAACTCCTGCAACAGCAAACACTTCCTACTCAAAGCATCAACCACTTTATTAGCAGTACCTGAAATGTGTTTAATCACAAATGTGAAATTCTGCATATACTCTACCCATTTTACATGTCTCTGATTCAACTTCTTCTGTTGAGTCACAAACTGTAATGCGTGGTTATCACTATATAAAACAAATTCTTTTGGGATCAAGTAATGCCTCCACTTCTTCAGTGCCTGGATGATGGCATAAAATTCCTTGTTGTATGTGGAGTATTTCACCTTTGCCTCATTCAACTTCTCACTGAAATATGCAATCGGCCTGTCTTTCTGACTCAAGACCACTCCTATGGCAAACCCGCTTGCATCACATTTCACTTGAAACGTCTTTTGGAAATCTGACAATACCAAAACTGGTCGTTCCGTGATCTTCCGCTTCAACAGATTGAAGCTCTTCTCAGCCTCTGTTGTCCAGTGAAAATTTTATGTCTTTTTTTCACTGTATCCATCATCGCTGCGCTAATCTCACTGAAATTTCTGATGAAATTTCTGTAGAAACTAGCCAGTCCATGAAAACTCCTCACCTCAAAAATATTTCTCGGTGATGGCCAATTTTTAATTACCTCCACCTTATCTGGATCCATCTTCAATTCATTCACAGATATAACAAAACCCAGATAAATGAGCTCTGTCTTCATAAATGAAGATTTCCTCATGTTAATCAACAACTTCTCCCGTTGTAGCTTCTTCATTACTATAGCTAAATGATTTAGATGTTCTGCCCTTGTCTTGCTAAAAATAAATATATCATCCAGATATACGATGACAAATTTTTCGATGAAATCTTGTAGGACTTCATTCATTAACCTCATAAAGGTACTCGGTGCATTCGTCAAGCCAAACAGCATGACTAGCCATTCATACAGTCCTTTGTTGGTTTTGAAGGTCATCTTCCACTCATCGCCTTCCCTCATGCGAATCTGGTGATATCCGCTTTTCAGATCTATCTTTGATTTTTTTTTTTCTCCGCTCAAGCAATCCATTAAATCATCCATCCGCGGAAATGGAAACCTGTACCTGATGGTTATCTTGTTGATTTCCCTTGAGTCGGTACACATTCTCCAACCTCCATCCTTTTTTGGACTGAGTACCGTTGGAATGACACATGGACTCAAGCTTTCCCTGACCAATCCTTTGTCCAATAACTCCTGGACCTGCTTCTTAACCTCTTCATTTTCTTGCGGCGTCAACGTGTATGGGGCTTTATTTGGCAAACTAGCTCCTAGTATGAGGTCTATATGATGACTCACACTCCTCATCGGTGGTAGTGAATGAGGTAATTTGTCAACCATGATGTCAGCGGACTCTTCCAGTAGTTCCTGAATTTCTCCTGGCAAATCGTCTACTCTCGTGCTAGTCAAAACAATCCTTGGTTTTCTGACCACAAAGAATTGTGGATCTTCTTTCTTCTTCACCTCCGTAAGAAGATCGTTCCCACTCATGAGAAGTACTGTGTTGCTTACTTCTGGCTTCACATCCTTATCCTTTATTAGAAGCAACATATGGGTTCTCCCATTCTTCTCCAGTGTATATGTGTTCATTCTCCCGTCATGAATTACATTTTTGTCATATTGCCATGGTCTACCCAGCAATGATGACATACATCCATAGGAATGACATCACATAAGATATTATCATTATATCCTCCTTTCTTGAATTCAACCAAACATTGTTTAGTGACAGTTACCTGGTGTCCTTTTTGTAGCCACGAAACTCTATATGGGCTTGGATGATCAGTCGTCTCCAGCTCCAGCTTCTCTACCATCTCGGTTGAAACGAGATTATCTGTGCTACTGCTATCCACGATGACCTTGCATACCCTATCCTTGGTCTTGCAAGCTGGTCTGAAAGGTCTGGTCCTTTGGACTGAACTTTCCACCTCTTTCTCATGTGTTAAGAGAACTTTACACATCATCAATGACCTTCCGCCTTCTGCATCTTCTGCCTCAACATCCCACCTCTGCGCCTCGGTGATGTGAGCTTCCCCAATGTCCTTATTTTTCTCTAGACACTCATAAGACTTCTGCCCATTCTTTCCACATGTGAAGCATGTGATTACTCCACCTCTTCCTCTTCCTCTACCTCTAGTATGAGGAAACATATTATTATCAGCGTATCCTCCGCTCTGCTCTGTATTCTTCCCTCTCTGTTCAACGTATGGCCCTCGCTATGAGGTCCCACCTCTCTCAACTTTACCCTGAGGTTTCTTCCATTCCTCCTTGGGCTTCTGGTTTCTTTCCTGGGCAACTGACTTGCCTCTGGGCTGACTTCTACCTCGGCCCCTCTGACCTTTCTTACGACTCAACTTCTCCTCATCTTTCAGAGCCATCTAATAAGCATCCTCCACCGTTCGGATGGCTACCATGCTCATCTCGTCCTGGATATCGTATCTCAGGACATTCATATACCTGGAAACCTTCTCATCATCGCTCTCCCGATGACCTGCCCTAATGTTCAGTCAATAGAATTCCTCCATGTATTCCTTCACTATCATCAGCTTCTGTCTCAGGTTCTACATCCTCCTGAACAGAGTGATTTGATAATCTCTTGGGATGAACTTTGCCTTCATATTTGCAATCATTCGATCCCAAATTTTAATTTTCTGCTTGCCTTTGCAACGTCTATCTTCTTGTAGCTCGTCCCACCATAATGCTGCGTGTCCCTTCAAGCATGTGACAACATGCTTGAATTTCTTATCTTCTTTGACATCTTCATAGTCAAAGTAATTATCAAGAGATCTAATCCAATCTAGAAGCTCTTCCGCATCCAAGTTTCCCTCGTAAACTGGAATGTCCATTTTTTCCTTTGCACCCATCCGTGCAATAGCTTTGATTAAATGTTCATTGGCTACATCCTCACCTGCAACTTCTTCTTCTCATTCAGCCTTAGCTTCACTTTCTGAATCGCTAAGATCTCCCGCACTGGCTGTGCGTCTTTGCACTGTCTCCATGTCTTCGAGTCTGGCTCATAGATCACGCATATGTCTCTCTATGGTTGGATCTTCCATATGCCTGCCTCTTCTTCTCTGCACCTCCCTATCCTCTGGATTGAGTGACTATATGTCTCTCCTTGGTGGCATGGTGAATTTTCTTCTTCTCTGCTACAGAAAGAAAAGAGTCTTTCTGTGCTCTGATACCACTCTGACGTAGGTGCGCTCCCCAGTGCACGTCTGTTATCCACATTTTTGGTTATCGAGATGATGACATGATAATGACATGATGATGGAAGATCTAACTCTTCTTTAAGATCATTTTCATGAAGAAAGTTACACTTATCAGCTTCTCAAAATCACACTTTTGAAGATAGTAC
>ML859771.1:25369-36543 GCA_009831015.1 Picea engelmannii
AGCCATGTAAGTGGATGAAGTGGTCAAGGGATGTCCAAGCAGGTGGGTGCAGGCCAAGGATGCAATGTGTTACCTGTGGGTGTCTTTGTAGAAGGTGAGTTGTACCTGTCATGGATGCAATTCTTTCCAAGCCCATTCATGTCTTTTATTCTTTTCGTTATTTCATTTTTTATTGCTTTTTTGCTCAAGAGATAGTCAGGGGACATTGCCTTGGCGTGGTGACCAGTGGTGACATGGTGACCAGTGGTGACAGCGTTACCCACAAGTACTTTCGCAGAAATGAGAAGGCTGGATCGTGAGGAGACCCCCTTTCCCATGGCCATGCAACCAAAGGTCACTGCCCTGGCGTGGTAACCAGCTAATGGCAATGTCATACTGTTAGGTACCCATGGACCTAATAGGCTGGCTCATGATGAGACCCCCTATCCTCTGGTTAGGTCTTGTTTTATTTTTTTAGGGTCCCTCTTGTTTCTTGTTGAGAAGTCTTTTATTTCTTTCTCGGGGATCCTTGGGCGAAGCATCTCGAGGTTTTATTCTTAGGCTTTTATCTTTTACTAGCTTGTTTTTACCTTCTGGGCCTTTAGCCCCTTCTTCCCACTAGATAAGGTGCAACCCTAAAAATAGGTCAACCCAGTGCCCGAACAAGTGTAATGGGACAGGTGAGCGGGAAACAAGATGAAAAATTGAAACTGTGAAGGGAGCGGACGATGGCTTCTCAGAGACAACCCTCAGTGGCTAACCAAAACCAACAGACACAGGCTTACTAGGACATCCTATCAATCCCCAAAACATGGTCAAGTGGGCAAGTGTAAGATCCAAGCAGTTGTTAGAAATAAAAGGAATCAGATGCATACATTCAATGGTTTTGATGATCAAAGTGACACATACCATGATACCTCAAGTAATTACCTCATGAAGCAAGAACCCCCTCTGACACAAGACCAAGCCGATGGTGGTGGAGGCTGTTGCTACTGCTGACAGGATAAAGATGCTGGAAGAGAGAAAAGGTAGGCCCTCCAGGGCCATGCTGAAGTCAATCCTGCTCTTGGTACTCCATGTCTAGGACCTGTGGGCCTCGAGACATGATCTCCTAGTTATCCCTGAAAGTGGGGGATAACAATCCCCACATTGGATACGCAACACAAAGGGCTAGATGGATATGTCATGTTTCATAGGTAATTACTAATAAGAGAAGCCTTGTGGCAGTGGTAATTTGGTGATGATTGAAACAAAAACATCTTTGCGATCATCCATAATCTTCATAAATGGCTAAGGTTGTTCCTGTATAACCAGAAAAGCTATGAAGTCAACAAAGTGATATACCCACTAAAAGGCTAAAAGCTTATATATTTGTTTATGCAGATTTTTATATTTGGGTAGGCAGTGGAGGTTAGATTTCAGCACTAGGCCCATTACACTGATCAAAACTGTCAAAAATACCTCTTTGTTGTGTGCATGCTTAATACTTATACAAGTTTCAGCTTCTTATTGTTCTGGTAACCCTAATGTTTTGTTATTCATAGAGATTATGTGGATTCTGACTGCTTTATTTTGCCAAAGAATGTTTCTTAAGACTTTCTATTGTTGTTAGTTGTAATATTTTCTTAGCCTTGTGAAAATATGACTAATACTTCTTTCTTATTTATTATAGGGATTTTTACAATTACGGTTTGCACCATGGATTAGGAATATGCTTACAAGGTGTGTTGCAATAATTCCTAGCTTGGTTGCTGCTCTTATTGGGGGCTCCAGTGGTGCTGGAAATCTCATTGTCATGTCTTCGGTAGGTATAACCAATCTTGGTAGGTTTTTCCACTTTGATATGTTGTACTTTACAGTCCCTTTGCCCTATTTTGGTCATTGGTGGGCATTAATATAATTTCATTTCATTTCTTCATTTTCTGTTTTATCTAAACATTTTGGTCAATTTATGCCTTTATTAAACGGAACCTATTTGCTTTCCGCATGGTTGTGGACCGACTAATAACTATGCATGTTTCAGATGATTCTTTCTTTTGAGCTTCCTTTTGCTCTTCTGCCACTTTTGAAATTTACAAGCAACAATGTAAAGATGGGTCCTCATGTTAACTCAAAGAAGGTGAGTGAAGTTCTGAAATAGTTCAATCCATGTTTTCAGAGTCCCTTTATCTGTTTCCTTTTGTTCCATGTGCTTGTTTTCTCTATCATTTATTGTGTATGAGAGAGAGACCGTTTCTGTCAGTAAAATACTATGTTCAAGTAAGATATCTATGATTTGTAATACCCTGAAACCGGTGTGATTCACTATGCAAATCAGATCTGACTAAATAATTTTGTTAGAAGAGCTGTAGTAGATGTCTGTTTTAACTCAGGCCTTTATGCACCACCTTCTTTTTCTTCTGATGTGTAAAACCATAAATATCATGTTGTTCATTTTGAAATCTTTCGGATGTAAATAAAACAATTAGGCATCTGGTTGCATGCTTATGTGTGAATTGGAAAATTATAGCAATGGTTTTCTAAGTATGCTTGATTCAATGATTTGTATTAGGAGCTTTTGGCTTATATGACCTAATTCTGGTCATGTAAATGGCTTTGCAGTTTTTCATGCCGATTTGTATAAGTATGCACATGTGCCATGTCAAATCACAGCATCGTTTTTCCAAAGAACAGATTTTGAATGTCCTACTTTCTTTTCTACCTATGCATGGCATTTAAGATGATAGCAAATACATGATTTCACCTTTTGGGAACGTGCCTACTGTTAGACCTCATATTGCATGAGGTTTCACATTCTGATTTTCATCCCATTGATGGGGTTTGCAGCTGGTACCCATGGAGCACTTGGATGGATTTGGGGGTACACACCTTCATGGAGCCTCTTCTCTTCTCGACGATGGATTATTTGATGGAGATCTTTGGTGGAAGAGATTCACTTCTCTATTGTGGATGATCATGGTTGATGGTCATCTAGTGGTTTGGTGCTACTTTCATACCTTTGCTTGATTTATTACTCTTGGTGCTACTATCATACCTTGGCTTGATTTATTACTCTTTAGACATATGGATGCTTGCTACTTCATGTATCATATTTTTCTTGGAGCATCTTAGTGACTATTTTTCTTGGTGTTATGATATTGGTTTGTCACTAGGAGGGGCGGGGGGGGTTTCTACATGGTCCCCTTTTGTTGAATGTGTGATGGGGACATACTTGATGTATCACCATGAGCTAGCACCTTTCTATGTTCCTTTTCCTATGGTGTTTGATGTGGTGTAGTGATACACTTTTCCTTGGTGGGATTTCCCTAGGTGATATAACTTAATAACATTGTAATATTGCTAGACACTGCCTAGGGGGGATATTCATTTGATGATGTATATTGTTTTATATGGGGAGGATACTACATGGAAAAGTTACCAGAATTGGACCGGTCGTCGAACCGGTCGACCAAAAAAACTGGAACTGGGAAAAAAACAGAAAAAAGCCGGATCAAAAAACCGATCACTAAAAAATACATAAAATATTCAAATTTTGAAAAACAAATGCATATTCATGTGCATCCATGTGAATCCAAACCATTATACACAAATTTGCAAAGTTTCTCATATATATATAACAAGTAACAGTGTATAAAACCAAAATAGCACTAAGAGTAAGTGCACTCCATAGTCATATGAAAATCTGAATCAAAATACATCATCAAAACGGCTCTAGATGGCCTATAAAGTCCAAAAATAACTCTAGAGTCTAGACTAGAGACTACACAATCTAATAATCTGAATCTGCATACTGAAACTCAGACTCAGAGTCATCATCTACATCCTCAACATGAGTGGACTCAATAGGGGGATTCTGAGCCTGCCTTGATTCCCCTGGTCTAGAAGGCAAAGATATAACTACAACATCAATGCACACATTCTCTTGATGTCGCTGGGGATCCAAATCCATCTAGGAAAGGTCTTCATTGTCAAAAGTTGTTGGCTAAGTCTCCACAACCCAAGCTAATGAGGGATCAACATCATCCAAGAATATATTGTTGGATTCAGGGGTCTTGTTCAACAACTGGTTACGCCTCAACCTAAGGATATACTGAACAAATGCCATATCATTCAACCGTTTTTTCTCTAAACGGTTTCGCTTCTTGGTGTGTATACGCTCAAAAACACTCCAGTTACGTTCACACTCAGAGGCACTGCATGTCTGGCTCAATATCCGAACTGCAAATTTCTGCAATTCAGGGCACTAGCTACCAAATTGTTGCCACCAATAAGTTGCATGTAAAGACAAAGAAGATTTAGCAAAGGAGTTTAAAAGTTTGACCTCATTTTTTCCATGAATAATATAATTGAAAGACTTTACAATTACTTACCTAGTGGATCTTTTGCTCTACTTCGAATAGCCATAGCCATGCCAAAGGTCCCAATACTCTCATTGAAATGCCAGAGCTTGTCATGTATATCATCTTGTTTGTTGGAATCAGGAACCATGCGCTCATTGCATTTGTATAATCCTTCTTTAACCTCCCCATCCACTTCAAAATCTTTTGTGTAATGGTACCTGTTATCGTCCTTATACAGACTTGCAAACGTGAGCTAAGTCCTGCTCACTTAGTGTGTCCTTGGAGGCACAATGGCAGGTTTAAAGCCCACGCTGTCACTTTGACTTGAACCTCTTCCGTTTAGGCTTACTCCTAGGGAAGCCAAGGGGGGGTAGACCCTAGTTACTAGATGTGATTTACGTTATTTTCTAGGAGTCTGTTTTAGTTGGTTACGAGGTTGGGGGGAAAGACTAACCTATGATGCAAAGGCAACAATGTAAGATGCAATGATTTCTTATGACAAACAAACCCTTTCCTAAGACAGCTAAGACTAGTGCCTAAGATTGGGCAACGGGTCAACTAATGTTTGAGGGAGTTTGATTACAAAAGATTACCAAAGACTAGAACGTACAACTATTCCACAACAAGAGTTAGATACAAATACTTATAAAAATGAATGATAGGTGTTACAACAATATGAACAAGAGATATACAACAAGATACACAAGATACAAGGAAACAAATTAACCAAGTGCTTTAATGTGTAGGAATTTAAAGAGATTCAAAGCGTAAAGATCATCCACATTAAGCCAAGCATGCCCCAATAGCACTTACTCTATTGGACTGCTTATCAATGGCAACCACAACACTCAAGATCCAACAAGAAGATGCCTCCAAATGGGATGCGCTATCTCTTGAGGGATCACACCATAAAGAGCATTAACCAAATGAAAGAAAAGCTTTAAAGGGACAAATGCTCCACAATATAAAAGTTGACACTTAGATAATTAATCCACAAAGAAATAAAGGACTGACTTGCACGTAAAATTAAAAGAGATGTATGCTTGCAAGTATTGTTTTAACAACCATAAGATGTACCAATGAAAGTGATGCCCAAAAACACTAAGTGGATTAAGAATTGCTTAAAGATTATTAAAGATTGAATTACCCCTAGCTAAGTGTCAAACCAAAATCCTCCTCCCCCAATTACMAAATGGTTGKTGGATKCTCAWGARGTGAGGCAACRAGGCCTACCYTAGCTTCACAGGTCAACCCTAAASATYSGAGTACTCCYRGAAAGGAMGTCGCGCGCCGTGARACCGTCCYYGGCCTAGCACCTTCCGTTGCCYTYCTCAAACCCCRTTTTAKATGGCGAAGATGGTGAATTAAGGTGCCCTATTAAGTCTAGTATGTTATTATACCTAAGGACTAAGTATTTTAGGGTGTTTAYGAATGTTTAGGTGACTTTTACTTGCCSAAAATCAGTGAAATAAGCCCAAAACCGAAACTTTATCCAGCCACAAAAKTGTTCTTAAACCATGAGATTATAGCATTTAAAAACATTGTAAGAAACTTGAAAGATACTTGCTGAAATGAAAAAGTTACTCCCACACCATTCACTTAACCATAAATGTTTGCAAGCTTAAAAGAAATGAATGCTTTAAAGTACAAGAACAGCTTGCCAATGGAAAAGATTTAAAACATCACCATCTACCCATGTGTAAATTGCGTTAAGCTAGATGCTATGAAGATAAAGCTACTTGCAAATGAAAAAGGATTGCTTTAAACCGTCACCACTTAACCATGTGTGTATTGCATTAAGAACAAGTGCGAGGAAATGAAACTTGGAAGACTTAAAGCATGCAAGTAAATTTATGCCTCAAGGGCTTACACTAAGATCTAGTTATATGAATGTGAGATCTACTTCTAGAATATTTTATCCATAAGCATGAGCATATTAAAAACACAAACAACTAACCTAGCCTCACGATTTTGGGGGGTTGGCTGTGTCAATCTCTCACCCAAGGTGTAGGCAACCATGCAATGAAACGTATAATAGAAAGCAAGAGAAACACAAACCACTCACAATGGCACAAGGTGGAGGCAAGCCTACCTTTGTTGTGCCAAAGAGGGTTGAAATATAAAAGATTAAACTATCACTAAAACAGTCATAGCCACACAACCTTGTCCTAATGACAAGTGGGGCAAAATAATGAAAGAATGCTGAAAATGAAACTACACCTTAGCCTTACGATTTTGGGGATGTCTCACCCAAGGTGTAGGCACTAACCACTTGTTACAAGGAAGCAAAATTTATTACAAGAAGGCAAGCCTCAAGGGAACTTCCCGGGTGCTTGCAACAATGCTAGAAAGAGAAGGGAAAGGGTGAGTTTTCGTTACCTAATCAATGGAGAAGCTTTTGAGGTGTTGTGTGACCGAAAGTGGGCAGCATAACCCTTGTCCCTGGTAAGAACCTACAAAAACCAACAAGCTAATGCTTGCTGGAAATGTTGCACAACACACAAAAGTCAAGAAAATTTTATGTTTTTAAGCAGAAAATTTTCACATACAAGTATCCAAATAAGAGTTGATTTAAAGTGACCTATCTATGATGGTTAGCAACTGAAATATGGAAGGAAAGAGAAGAAATATCAGATCTGAAAAACAATGGAGTTTAGGTAGGTTTTAAGAGTAGACTGCTCCTTGAGGCTATCCCAATAAAACCCTAGAGGTAAACTGGCAAATCTTGTAAGAAGAGCTACAAAAATAGAGAGAATGTGAGTAGATCTAGATGATAAAACAAAATACTTTGCAATACCCAAATAAACACTTCACTAGATCAATGATAGTACTACTACAAATCTATCCAAACAAAATACTTTGCTTGGAGTTTCTACTCTAAATCTGTAACTAAGAGCAAGCATAAGAAAGAGAACAATAGAACAAGATCACCTCAATAGTTGCAAGAAGTAACAAGAATACTCTTTGTTTCTTCAAATCCTCCAAAACCTTTTTATTACTCAAGGGGAGAGTCTTGCAGCAACATGTTGCTCCAACACTCTCAAGAGAAAAATGGAAAGGAAAGCAAAATGAACAAGAGAGAGAGAGAGAGAGAGAGAGAGATGAGATGAAAATTCAGTAGCATAACACTAGTTCAAGAGATGCTATGGAAAAGAGTGAGGGAGGGGTTCTATTTATACCTCAAGAGGCAAAACGACCCCTCTTGGATCAATGCCAAGTATCACACCCAAGCCACAAGAGGGAATCCCAAGGAGAGGGGCGCACCATCTAGGGTTTTGGCATGGATAGGTGAGGTGGATGTGTGAGTTGGAGTGTGGGACCAAGCAAAGGGGTGAGGTGGTAGGCTAGGAAGGGCGCACTACTAAAGGGAGGGGCCCACAACTCATTCAAATGACATTTCAAAGGTTTCCACGTGAGGGGGACGTAAATCCCCCTAGGGGGCATAAGGGTATGAGTGAGTGAGTGGGTAAGGGGGCATGAAAAGGTTAGGAGTTGGTTTGGGTAGGTTATGAATCATCTCTCTCCCCTTTATCCATCTTTACTTTAACCCATTAGCTCAAAATTACAAAAACGACATTTTACCTATGTCATGACTTAGCAATTAAAATTGTTGTTTTGACTGACTGAGACTCCTGGTGGACAAACACCTAGAAAAAATTGTCCGACTAAGCTGAAACTTGGTCCAAGGGTGTAGGGGGTCTCATTCCATTTCTTTTGAGCACAAATACCCCTAGCAAAAGCCCAAGGACCTAGTTTTTACAATATTTGCTAAAAAACAATTAATTAATTAAATAATTAAACTTCCAGCCTTAGGAAAATTTAATTAATTAAGAAAAACCTATCTAGACTCAACGGAATTCCGCGAAACTTTCTAAGATGTCATGCATGGTCATTTACATCATTCCTAAACAATAGCTACCAGAAGACAACTCCATTAGAACGCATTTCACCACTTTGGAGGAATTATTGCATGGTGGGAGGGAAAAACTCAAGGAAAATTAATAAGGCTGAAAAGCCCAATTAATAACCTGAGGATAAAAAACCCTCAGTGAAAGGAACTCTCCTAATGAATAAATCCCTAGGGTAACTGACCTAACTATGACCCATGTAGACCTATTAAATTATTAATCCACGCAGGGGTGCGGAAATTTCGTTTACAAAAATGTGTGCTGGAGGCATAAATTGCCTAGTAGAACCAAATAATCTTCGACATATTAGCATCTGATGATGCATCTCTTCATGGTACATGGAGTTGACCCCCTAGTTGAATAGACGGTCAACATCTGGCTCCACATGGGGACGTGTGTTCGATCTTCTCACATGGGACGGAGAGCATACGAGAATCCAACATCTACAAAAAGGTGCTGACCAATATCCAACATAAGCATACATATACATAATGAAATAAATAAATGATATAAACAACATCTACATAATGAAATAACTAAAGTACAACATCATAACTACAAAATGAATCTATGATATAGAAATAATTCTAAGTACATATCAACACAATGAATAAAACAATACAAAATTGAAATACAAGGAGAAAGGTTAGAGATACGTTACAAAGGGTGTCCCCTTTGGACACCAAGTTGCCACATGAAGAAATACTTCAAGCAGGGGTTCTCTCACTAGCATGTCTGACTTCATGTTGTCCCACTGGCTGAGAAGAGTTGCTAGAAGACTGATACACTTTAAGCTGACTTCTGATTTTCTCATGTGAATCCCGGTTTCTAACCTTAGGCCACTTGGGGCAGTTCCCCTTAAAAAAATTCTGATGGCTTTCCATAGGTGCCAAGTGCAAAGTCTATGAACTTAATCTTTCCTTAAAAGGCTTGGCATACCTTTTACTAGGGATGATGTACTTTACTTTGTCAATATTAACCTTATCATCCTTAGTAATTCCCATCAGATTTTCATTACTTATTCTATCTTTTACTTTCCCCATTGCTGAAAAGTGAGGAGGGTGTGAGCCGAGAATTCCATCTGACTTATTCTGACATTTAACTGATTCCTTTGATGAAGGTTGAGCTGATAACATATTTTCAACTGGCAAATCCAACTCTTAATTCTGAAGGAGGCAAACTATTATCTGTCTTATCCGAATTTTCCTCAAGAAAAATCCCATCAAAAGAATCCATGGGGTCCCAAACATTGCAAATGCTTGGGGGTTTGCTATTAAGTTCCATCTTTGTAAATGTCGTAGTATACTCTATCTCATAACAACCCATTTCTGCTTCCCGAAAAACAATCTCATTTTCCCTTTTCCTAGGATCCTCCACATGATATTTTCTTTCCAACTCTATTCAATCTAAACTCTAAACCATTTGGAGTTGGAATGGTGGCATAAGTTAAGTCCATCTGTAAACTACCACCTAAATCTGCAGTTGTTTTTCTATTTAGCAACATACCCCAAGTATCCGGCACATCAATTACAACAATGTCCATTTCAATCATGATATCAGGGAAAGTGGCTAAGTGTACTTGTAACCT
Organism: Picea engelmannii; assembly: GCA_009831015.1. Lineage (NCBI taxonomy): Eukaryota > Viridiplantae > Streptophyta > Pinopsida > Pinales > Pinaceae > Picea > Picea engelmannii. Next base: position 35,185 of record ML859771.1, read on the forward strand.
CTTAATCAAACCATGCACCTCGATTGTCCTGCTATCCATAGCACAAATGTTATGATAAGGTCTAAATATTCTTAGGTTTAATTGTTCCATTACTTTCTTAGTCATAACATTTGAGGTAGCCCCTGAATCTAGCATACAATTATGAAGAATAAAATCATTCACGAGCAAGGATAGGTAAAAGGGTCTATTCTTTTCATTCCCCCTATCCATATTTTGTAGAATAACTGGTGCATCCTGATAAGTTTTTGTCGATGGAGCGTCAATACTTTTCTGAGAAGGACATTCTATGGCTTTAAGCAGTTTTTCCCTCTGAGAAGGGATCTTCATTATTTCCGACACGGGCATCAACATCTTCGCATTACTTAACCATCCTCCTAAGTCAATATTTATTTTTGAACTTGCATACACATTTGACTTAGGGGGGGTTGGAGCTACCTTGGGAATGTTTGCATGGTTTCTATCTTGACTTTTGTTCCCATTCCTTTGATAGGCAATGCCTTTAAATTTAGCCATTTCAGCTACTTGTTGTGGGGTAGGCTTAGGACCAAACATTTATGTTGCCTTATCCACCACAACATCACCCGTGCAAATCATGTTTTCTACTGCCCCATTAGGTTCATCAGAATCCATCCAATCATACATGCCAACATTAAACTCATGACCAAACATATTAACTTGTTCATTTGAAGAATCATAAGGTCTCGTCTCATTGTAAAGGTGAAGGAAGACTTGGCAAGTTGATTCATCATGGAATTTCTCACAAGGTCTACAATAATGAATAGCCTGGTGGTCAACCCAATTAGTGGATTCAAATGGATTTGGTGGTCTTTGATCTTGGGGAGGGGACTTCTTAGGCCATTTGTCATTTGGCCTATGTGGGGGCCTACTAGCTTGACCCCTTTCCATGGCTATCAACCTGTTTTGTATGGCAGTGATTTGATTTGCTTGGTTGATTTCCATTTGCTTGATCTGATTGGCATGATTAATTTCCATTTGTTTAATCAATTGAGTGAGTTCCTTCATGCCATCGTTAGAGGATTTTTTATTTTCAACATTCTTTTTCTTCTCCTCATAAGGTTGAGAAGAAGATCCTCTAGTAAAACCAAGAATATTGGACTTCCTAGCATCTTGCATATTCCTATCAATTTTTATATCCATAGCTTGTGTTGTTTTCAGATCTTGAGGGTCCTTGACCCTTAAGGCATACCTCATTTCTCCTTCAAAAGCTTCCATATAATAAATCAAGATCGCGGCTTTTGAAGGCTTTATGTCTGCATGGAGATTTTTTACCAAGTTATCGAACTTAGTGTTAAATTCTTCCACCGTCTCATTTTCTTTCTTATGGCTAGAAGTGAGGGC
>WSFP011407296.1:0-25268 GCA_009831015.1 Picea engelmannii
CTAGTGATAAAATAAATATCCTCCTAAGTGGGATGGTACCATTGATCAGGACCCACACAGAAATCTTATCGATGGACACCCCATCGATGAATCAAGTGTATCAACAAGCCAGAGTGCCCCTTCAAGGATGTAGCCTCCTCATAGTACTTAAGGAGGCCTACACTCCTCAAGAGAACATGAGTCGTTGCAGTAATAGGGCGAGGGTACAAATCCCTCTCCCTCTCCCTTGCCTCCCATTCTCATAAAACATTGTACATATCCACCCTCCACTCCTATTGTTGTTGCTCTCTCCGCTCACATCTATGCATGATTAATATACAAAATACATCAGCCTAACTCATACATAAAACATAAAAAAAAAACTATTGAATGGTAAATTTATCTATAAATACGAAAAAATAACTTCCTTCAAAAAAATAAGTTAAATGCATTACTGGTGCGCCCAAAAAATAGTCACGCACCATAGGTGGTGCGTATATATTGCAAGAATCGTCCATGGTGTGTCCGTGTAAAGTAACGCACCGAACAAAATATGTTCCACTATGTTATGCGGTGCGTTGTAAAACAATACCGCACTGGGGCGCTACACTACAACACATATGCACCGGTGCATTACATTTATCCTACACACCGCTTAAACCAAAAAACAAATTAAAATCTTAACGCACGTAAAAAAATATAGAAATTAGTAAAAACGCAGTGCATATACGTTCACTGTAATGTTCCCAAGACAATTTTTTTGCTTGGAACATTAACTGACCACTGATTATCTTGTGTTTGTGTGTTTGTTTGCGGGTTGTCTTCTTAAGTTCGGCCTTAGTTTTATATTCAGTTATCAAGCATAGATCTGAAGATTTAATCAATGAAAATACAAGATATGAACATTACACAAGATATGGAACCAAACATCATAGATTTGACCTTTATTAATATGATAAGCAAGAACCTGATACAAAGAGGATGCAGATCTGGAATAACATCAGATAGCTCCAGAAGATAAGATATGAGCTGCTACAAAATTCTCCCGACAAGAAGATACAAGCCTCCGAAGGCTGAATACAAAATGAAGGTCAATATAGAAGAACCAGGGTGTAGTCCAACCCCCCCTGGCTGATGGCACATCCTCTTGAGAAGCTTAGAAGACCCAAAGTTTCGGCCTAGCTGAAGGAAACCTCCAAATAGCATCAAACTCCACAAAATGATAGATCGAGGAAAGTAGAAGCCCTCCCTGAAGTCTCAAGTCAAGATTCCAAGATCTACCCCTCCAAACTACTGAATCCTCAATCAAAACTACGACCTCCTGAATACTCTTAGCTCAATATGTAGGCCTTGATGAAGGAGGCCTTCAAATACCTTGAAACTCCCTAGAAACATAGATCGGTTCGTTGCAAGCCACTAGGTGAAGTCTCAGGGTCAGATCTGAAGCATAACCCCTCCGAAATGAGTAGATTTGAATCACAGTAGTGCCCTCCTTCTCTCCAAAATGTGCCAAAGCTCTAGATAATTATCTCAAGAGTAACCCTCTCAAAATACATTAGATTTGATGATCAAGGCCCTGCAAGAAATACCCAGGTGCTAGAATGTCCAAAAGCTTTGTCAATCACCTGGATCGAACTTATCTCCAAAAAAAGATGCACCCCCCTTGTTGGAAACCCTCAAGGGTACAGCCTGCTGCTCTCCTGGATGAGTGATGGTACCTGTGAATGATGTAGAATGGTGTGGGTGGAGTATTACATCCCCGAGACCAATCTTGGAACAATATGGGTGGAATCTTTCACCACCAAGTTGTTCTCTAGGGTTTGTATTCTCAAAACCCTCAAAACTGTGTGCTCAAGAGCCCAATAGCAAAATGCATAATAATCCAAGATGAATGAGAAGTGTGCCCTAGGATTTCCTTTATACCTCTTTATATTCTTCTGTTGAGTTAAGTTAACCCTTAGTTTCAGCTCCTAACTCAACCTCAAGCGCTCTAATCCTCTAGTGAGTTACTTTTTACCTTTTCAAGTCAACTTCAAATTATAACATTGGGTTTAGCTCACTTTTCCCCATGTTGTATGAGACTATAGTCTAGTGGGGATGACTAGACTACTGAGTCTCTCCAAACCTCTTCATCAAGAGGTGGGGGACATTACAGTCTCCCCTGCTAGAAATTGCTTGTCCACAAGCAATTATGAGCATGTCTCCTGTATCACCTGTTCATTCTCCCACGTAGCATCCTCAATAGGCAGATACTTCCACTTGACTAAGCATTCTTTGATGCCTTCTCCTCCAGATTTTCTTCTCCCAAACCTCCAGTATTTCCTCTGGCATGAGTGCCAATTGTCCCTCTTCATCCAAGGGTGGCAGTACCTCAAGTGGTGTGATGTGTTGGCCAATGGCCCTCTTCAAGCATGACACATGGAAGACATTGTGAATCATGTTTCCCTGTGGAAGCTCAAGTTCATAAGCCACATCCCTTACCTTCCTGTTGATCCTGTAGGCTAAAACAAATTGGGGTTGGAGCTTTTTTGCTCCACTTCTTTCGATAGAAGCCTGTCAGTACGGTTGGAGCCTTAAGTAGACCAAGTCACTAACCTCAAATGTACGCTCTACTCTGTGTTCGTCTGCCTGGACCTTTTGTTGATTCTGTGCCCTTTGCAGATGATATTTCAATTCCCTGAGTATGCCCTGACTCTGTTGCACCCAATCCTGCACCATAGGAGCTCTCCTATCACTGAAGGCAATCTCTACAAAGCAGAGAGGGTCATAACTGTACAGGGCCCCGAAAGGAGTCATACCGATGGGCATATGATGAGTGGTATTGCAACATTATTCACCCAGGTGTAGCCACCTAACCCATGCCTTCTGTTGTCCTTCTACATAATTTCTGAGGTAGCCTTCCACCCACTTGTTGACTATTTCGGTTTTCCCATCAGTCTGAGGATGGTAGCTGGTGCTAGGGGTCAAAGCCGTACCAACCAACCTGAATAACTCCTGCCAAAAGGTGCTCATAAATCGGCTATCCCTGTCGCTGACAATAGTCTTGGGCAACCGTGTAGCCTGAAGATCTCCCTGAAGAACAAATCCACAACCTGTGTTGTGTTGAAGTCTGTGGCAATGGAGAAGAAGTGTGCAAATTTGGATAACTTGTCCACCACCACGAAAATACAGTCTTTCCCTTGTTCCCTTGGAAATCCTGTGATGAAGTCCATGGAAATGCTTTCCCATTTGTGCTCTGGAATGGGTAAAGGTTGTAACAGTCTTGTTGGATGGGTATGCTCATCCTTGTTTTCCTAGCAAGTAGTGGATTCTTTGATGTGGTGCACTACATCTTCTTTGAGACACTTCCATGAAAACCTTTCCCGTGCCTGCCTATAAGTTTTGACAATGCCTTGGTGCCTTTCCATCGGTGAATCATGACATGCCTATAGTATCTTGGTTTTGAAGGCTGACTCGGGAACCAAGAAAATTCGGCCCTTGTAGTAGACGATGTCATCTATGACTCTAAATTTTTCATCCTATATCTTCCCATCCATCAACTAACAAGCGAACTGGTTTTTGGAGTATTCCACTAGGAGGTGGGCCTTCCAGACAACTGAGATATCTATCATAGCATAAACTGATGGCCTTCTAGACAATGCATCTGCCACTACATTATTTTTCCCCTTGACAAATTCAATGTCAAAATCATAGGCCTGTATCTTGCTGACCCACTTCTGCTATCTCTCTATCAAGTCCTTCTGTCCCAAGAAATACTTAAGGCTATTCTGATTTGATCTCACTACAAACCTTGTGCCTACCAAGTATTGTCTGAATTTGGCCAAGGCGTGCATGATGGCCAACATTTCTTTATCATAGATGGTGTAAAGAATCTCAGGGCCCCTCAAATTTCGGCTCTCATTGGCAAGGGGGTGCCTATTCTGCATCAGTATGGCTCCAATGCCCTCTCCAGATGCATCGCACTCCAATATGAAATGTTGGTCAAAATCTGGCAAGGCTAAAATTGGGCATGTGCTCATTACCTTTTTCACCTTATCAAATGTATATTGTGCCTCTTCACTCCATATGAAAGCCCCTTTCTTGGTCAAATCGGTCAAGGGTGCACAAAGTTGTGAGAACCCCTTGACGAACCTCCTGTAATAACTGCAAATGCCAAGAAACCCCCTCAACTCCATAAGAGTCTTAGGTGTGGACCAGTCAAGTATCGCTTGTATCTTCTCTTGGTGTACATGTACCCCCTTCACTCCAATGATGTGCCCCAAGTAGAGGACCTGTGTCATTCCAAATTCACATTTGGATTCCTTGGCATAGAAGGATTGGTCCTCCATGATGGTTAAAATCTATTCCATATGTTGAAGATGTTCCTACCACATCTTACTATAGATCAACAAGTCATCAAAAAATACAAGAAGATGATTCCTCAATTGCTTGTTGAAGACGTGATTCATGCATGACTGAAATGTGGCTGGAGCATTGGTTAATCCAAATGGCATCACTAGAAATTCATAGTGGTCATAGTGACACTTGAAGGCAGTTTTGGGGATGTCTTGCTCCCTCATTTTGATTTGATGGTAGCTAGAGCGCAAGTCAATTTTGGCGAAGTAAATAGTCCCATGGAGCTCATCCAATGGCTCATCAATCCTCAGAATGGGATACATGTTATTAATAATCTTCTTATTTAATGCCCTGAAATCAATGCACATGTGCATGGTTCCATCCTTCTTCTTGACTAGTACCACTGAAGATGCAAAAGGACTAGAAATTGGTCTAATGTGACCCATTTCTAACAGTTCTTTAATGGCATTCTCTATCTCGTATTTGTACTTCTTTAGGTGTCTATAGGGGGTGATGATGACTGGTTTCACTCCCTCTTCCAACTCTATGATATGCTCAAACCCCCTATCTGGTGGCACTCCAGGTGGAATGGGTCCAAACACCTTGCTATGTTTGTCAATGATCCTTTGAATCTCTGGTGCATAGTGAACCTTTCCTTTCTTGTCCACAAGTGTCAAAATCTTACACTCAATAGCATATACAATCTCTTCTCTTCTGAAAATGGCCTCCATACGCTTTGATGTAACTACTCAGATTATGTTTACAGACATGCCCCTGAGAACTACCTTTCTCCCACTCTCCTCTGTGAAAGACATCTCCATAGTCTTGTAGTTGGTGGTGATTGGCCCCAATGTACTAAGCCACTAGACTCCAAGGATGATGTTTGTGTCAGGGAGGTCCATCACATAGAAATCCTGTGCTAAGTCATGTCTACCTAGTGTAAGCTTCATTCTCGGAATATACCTGTTATAGGGCATGGTGCTTCCTCCTGCCACCTCCACCTTGAATCCTTCAAATTCAACTGTGGGTATGTACCTCCTTTGTAGTAGTGTTGAGTCAATGAAGTTGTGTGAAGCACCCCCGTCAATGAGAACCGAAACCCTTTTCCCTGCAATACGCCTCTCAACTTGAAGGTGCTATAATTGGGTACCCCATTGATGGATGCTAATGTAGCGTTCTCCTCTATTGCATTGTCGTGACCTGTAGCCTCCTCTTTTGCAGTTTCGGTGGTGTCTGCATCTATGTTCTGAATGTGGCCGAAATCCTCATCCTCCTCATTCTCAGATTTCACCTCAATGTAATGAGCCTTGCCACGGCCCATACACTTGTGGGATGGATCCCAAGACTCTTTGCATGTAAAGCGAAGTTGCTTTCTTCTTAGTTCCCTCCTTGTGTTCTCATCCATCCTTCCTCTTCCCCTGTCAAACCCGCTTGGGTCTCTTCCTCCTGGATTCATTGGATGTCTTTGGTCCCTTCCTCCAGTGTTTAGAGGTGGTCTATGCACAAACTTAAGTTTTGTTGCGGGGCTTAGATCTCTCGTCCTCCATATAGCATCTTGCAAGTTGGTAGGCTTGAAAGCCTTCACCCAACCCTTTAAGGGTTCCATCAAACCCTCTGTGAAGAGCATCATAAGCCTTGATTGTGACACATCATGTACCATGACTGCTAACCTCTGAAACTCCTCAATATACACCTTCGGTGATCTTGTCTGTCTAAGTTGTGTGAGTTCCCTGAAATGGAGTTCTGGATACCCCTGGTCAAACCTGTCAGTGAGCCTCTGTGTAAACTCTATGTATTCCACTATCTGATTGTGGCCAAGTGTAGATAACCCATGGTACCACCATGAGATTTTCCTTCCAAGTACATGGTGGCAAACTCGATGGCATTTATCTCCCTCGTAGGGTTAAGTTGCAGGTAAGTGTCTAGTTTTTGTACCCACGCCTATGCAGTCATCTTGGTCGAACCATCAAAGTAGGGAATCTCCATCTTCCCAGCCCTGCGCTCTAACTCATAGTTGTTCCCGTGGTACAGCCTCTGAGTTTTCCCTCTAAATTTCAGTCCACAATATTGATCCAAGGTGATTTGTCTTTGGACTGGTAGGCTTAGTGAGTTGTACTCTCTGACATATTGATTAAAGTTGTCATCAAATTTGTCTTGGTAGCTTGGTTGTGGCTGCTCCTCCAAGAACGAAAGAAGATAGGCCCTATGGGTGGTCCTACCGTGTGTCTGTCCCTATGGTGCACCCCCTCCATGACTTTGTCCCTCAATGTGATAGTGAGGAATGTGCTCTTTATGAGGTCTATACCCTCTCTGAGATCCACTAGTCTCTCTGTTGTTATACGTTTCAAGACCCTTACCTCCATGCGTCATCTGCATCAAAAGTCGTGATATCATCTCTTGGATGTCACCTACCTTTTTCAAGGTCTCTGATATTTTGGCTTTCCCCCTACGTGTTTTCTCCTGGCTCTCATGCAAGTGATGAACCAAGTCACTCTGTGATACTTCTATGGAGCGTTGTAAGTCCCTAGCAATCCCTGCTATCATCTGTGGCTCACTGTCCTCACCTGACCCATCCATTTCGGCCTCTACCTCACCTGTTGGTTTCCTTCTTCTGCCCATATAAATGCCACTGAACTTTTGCATGTGCTAATCCTCACAGGATGGGAGGATCAGAGCTCTGATACCACTGTAATGTTCCCAAGCCAATTTTTTCGCTTGGAACACTAACCAACCATTGATTATCTTGTGTTTGTGTGTTTGTTTGCAGGTTGTCTTCTTAAGTTCGGCCTTAGGGTTTACATTCATTTATCAAGCATAAATCTGAAGATTTAATCAATGGAAATACAAGATATGACCAGTACACAAGATATGGAACCAAACAACATAGATCTAACCTTTATTAATATGATAAGCAAGAACCTACTACAAAGAGGATGCAGATCTGGAATAACATCAGATAGCTCCAGAAGATAAGATATGAGCTGCTACAAAATGCTCCCGACAAGAATATACAAGCCTCCGAAGGTTGAATACAAAATGAAGATCAATATAGAAGAACCAGGGTGTAGTCCAAACCCCTCTGGCTGATGGCACGTCCTCCTGAGAAGCTGAGAAGACCCAAATTTTTGGCCTAGATGAAGGAATCCTCCACATAGCATCAAACTCCACATAATGATAGATCGGGGCAAGTAGAAGCCCTCCCTGAAGTCTCAAGTCAAGATGTCAAGATCTACCCCTCCTAACTGTTGAATCTTGAATCAAAACTGTGCCCTCCTGAATACTGTTAAGCTCAATATTTCGACCCTGATGAAGGAGGCCTTCAAATACCTTGAAACTCCCTAGAAAGATATATCAGGCCACTGCAAGCCACTAGGTGAAGTCTCAGGGTCAGATTTGAAGCATAACCCTTCCAAACTGAGTAGATTTGAATCAGAGTAGTGCCCTCCTTCTCTCCAAAATGTGCCAAAGATCTAGATAATTATCTGGCAAGAGTAACCCTCTCAAAATACATTAGATCTGATGATCAAGGCCCTGCAAGAAATATCGAGGTGCTAGAATGTCCAAAATCCTTGTCAATCACCTGGATCGAACTTCTCTCCAAAGAATGATGTGCCCCCTTGCTGGAAACCCTCAAGGGTACGACCTACTGCTCTCCTGGATGAGTGATGGTACCTGTGAATGTTGTAGAATGGTGTGGGTGGAGTATTGCATCCCCGAGACCAAGCTTGGAAAAAGATGGGTGGAATATTTCACCACCGAGTTGTTCTCTAGGGTTTGTATTCTCAAAACCCTCAAAACTATGTGCTCAAGAGCCCAATAGAAAAATGCATAATAATCCAAGACGAATGAGAAGTGTGCCATAGGCTTTCCTTTATACCTCTTTATATTCTTCTGTTGAGTTAAGTTAACCCTTAGGTTCAGCTCCTAACTCAACCTCAAGCGCTCTAATCCTCCAATGAGTTACTTTTTACCTTTTCAAGTCAACTTCAAATTATAACATTGGGTTTAGCTCACTTTTCCCCATGCTGCATGAGACTATAGTCTAGTGGGGATGACTAGACTACTGAGTCTCTCCAAACCTCTTCATCAAGAGGTGGGGGACATTACATTCACTACATGCACTGGTGCATATAACGAATGTCGATGCAATGTCACGTAAAATTTTCCAAATTCCCGGGTACAGAACTTTTTGCGGTGTGTTTCGTTCATTACTATCGCACCACGTATGGTGCCACCAAAAAATCTACGGGGTGCACCACAACACAATGTTACATTTCTCAGCAGTGCATTTGGTAAACATGAACGCCCTGGTGTGCACATTTACCAACGCGCTGCCTAAAAATATATGTGATAAGGGCAGTGCACCTTCTACTTTAACGACCCGATGTGTTATATGTACTTTGACGCACCGTCGTACCAATTATATACTTTTCTTCGATGCATCATTCAACGGACGCGCTGGTGCGTTTATGTTTACCAATGCACCATCGAGAAAGGTAATAGGTACACTATGCACCCTGTAAATTTACAGGTCGCACCGTAGGCGGTGCAAGTCGAGCGCTTCGAACACATCGCACATTTTTATTTATTTTTTACAATTAAAATTTCACTCAATTTTAAATTTTAATCCAGTGAAAAATTAAGTTACGAAAAAACAAGGACATTACCTGGACATTTTGTCGTCAGGGAGGCATGGTTGTGACGTACTAAAAAAAAACAAATTTTCCCACCATTTGGAAAATTTTGAAATTCACGCACCGAGCAATAGACGAAAGGAAGGCAAGCAAGGAAAGCACCGATGACAGGGCGCTTCATATAGGCAAAGGTTGCACTGGTGCTTTTGAGCTCTACAACATTGAAAATGGTAAAAACGATTTTTACCATCAGATTTTTTTTTTATAAAACCATGTTCTAGTGCGCCCGATGACCAACCGCACTGGGTCGTACATGTTTACTGAGCGCACCGGTTATATATTTTTTTAAAATAGCCCTAGCATGGTGCACGTGTTTTTGGGCATGTGTGGGCGTCGGTGCGTTTACTACTACATAGCGCATTGCCATACATTTTTTGAAAAACTACAATGGTGTGAAATTTTTTGTTTAAGCATGACACGGTGCGATATAATAATAGACACCCCGATGCAGCCGGTTTCATAGAGCGCACTGCGTAAATTTGGAAATTAACCCTAACACAGTGCTCCATATTGGAGCATTGGTGCGCATGATACAATGGAGTGCACATGAATATATTTGTTGACACTATCCTACATTGGTGCATAAATGTTTTTTATTTAACCATATAACGGTGTGCTCGACTAATAGTGCACCGGTGTTTCCAGTGTTAAGTTGCGCACTGGAGCATTTTTAAAGAACGCTATTACGGTGTAACACACCAACATTTATTTATTCTTTAAAAGTTATCGAAGTATTTATTTACACATAAAATAATATATGAATCTTATATTATCTTAAAATAGTATAGTCATCTTAATCACAAACAATTGTGACTTAGAAATTAATATACATTATAAATTGTCATTAATATAGATTACAATTTTGTTAGACTAAGTATGATGTAGACTCAAGGATTTGGTGAACTCCCAACTATAATATAATTGAACAATGATTATAGATTAGGATTTTGAGAAACAGTTATGATCATTGACGACAAGATCAAGGTTATGATCACTGATGGTGAGATCAAGGATATGATCATCGACGAGATCAAGGTTATGATCATTGACGGAGAGATCAAGGTTATGATCATCAGCGAGATCAAGGCTATGATAATTGGTGGCGATATCAAGGTTATGATCATTGACGAGATCACCATACTTTAGACTCAAGTCTTTACAGTTGAAATGCCTATACTTTAGACTCAAGTCTTTACAGCTGAAATGCAAACACAAAAATTCACATAAAAACCTAGGAAACAAATCCCTCTCCCTCGCCTCCCAATCCCATAAAACATTGTACAGGTCAACCCTCTATTGCTTCGCTCTCTGTTGACGTCTCTGCATGATTAAGATTATGGCCTGTATTTTTTTTTAATTTAACACTTGACCGATGCGTCTTCATTTAATTAGTGCACCGGATTATATTTTTTTTTCGAAAACCTTACTATGGTGCGCCATTGTTTGGGAGAAAATGTTTGCACCGATGCAATTGTTTAAGTAGCGCACCATCGTATATAAAATTTTAAAAATAACCTTGCAACAACGCGTAATTTTTTAGAGCAACTTTGTGCACCGGTGGGTCGTTATTTCCGTAGTGCACCAGAGTATATATTTTTTAAAATAATCCTACTACAGTGCGTTAGTTTTGCGGGCACCAGTGCATCTGGTATATAACCCGCATCAGGCCATTATTTATTAATAAACGCATCGTCAAAGGTATATGAAATGACTAATTTCCCTTGATAGAAGATGACAATTAACCACAAAAATATAACAGTAAAACAATTTCTTTTAACTTTTTTGAAAATAACCACATATCCTATCTTATTTAATGGTACATAAAGCTAATTAACAAATCAAACAACTCATTAATACCAACTTGTGTAAGTGTTCGGTTCAAAGAACATGCAAATTTAAAACATTCATGTTGTGCATGCCCTGGCCGAGATGAGTCAGTGGTAACGTCTTTGCCGAAACTGATAGAAATTCCAGCATTGGCTCATAAAAAATCTTGGTTCTCATTTATAACGAATAAACAACCCTTTAAGTATCAAGGACCGTGGACTTGAGTAAGTACACACCTCTTTAATGGCGGCTGAAGCTAGCATTATTGTAAGATTGTATGAAAAAATCGTTAGTTCTTGGTGAATGAAAATAAAATTGGATCACCTCTCAATGAAAACATAATTCCCTCTCCCTCTCCCTTGCCTCTCAATACCATAAAACATTGTACAAGTCAACCCTATGTTGTTGTTGTTTCTCTCTCTGTTGAAATCTCTGTATGAATAAGATTATGGCCAGTAAAAAAAAATTATTTAACACTTGTACGGTGCACTAAATAATTAGTTGCATCGGTGCGTCTTTATTTACTGAGCACACCAATTTATTTATTTTTCTAAAACCTATCCATGATGTGACATTGTTTGGGAGCAACCGTCTGTCTCGATGCACTTATTTAAGTAGCATATCGTCGTATATAAAATTTATAAAAAAAACTTGCAACGGTGCACAATTGTTTAGAGAAATTGTGTGCCCTGATGCGTCATTATTTCCGTAGCGCACCGGATAATATTTTTTTATTTGAAATAACACAGCTACCGTGCGCTAGTTTTGAGGGCACCGATGCGACTGTTGTATAAAACGCATTGGTGCGTTATGTACTTATAAAAGCACCGGCATAAAACATCTGCTAAAACCTTCGCCAGCTCGCCTCTGCTAGTATCATCCGCTATAAACAGTTTTTTTGGCTATTTTTATAGGGGCATCCACAAAAACCTCCGCTATAGCGTATTTTCCTTGTAGTGTGTGTGTGTGATGGTTCTGCTAATGTGTCAGCCAAATTGGGAACACCTCCCAACATTGGGGGAAGGTTGTTCATACGTCTAGAATGGTGGGAATGTTGTGGTTTCCCTATGATCCTGGACTATATGCGAATGTGTGCACATGGTAGTGAGAATAATAAAGGAACAAGTGCTTTGGTAAATGTGGATTATCTCAACAATGTTTTGATAGTTGTATGTAATCAATCAGTGGTAATCATACATAAACTAGTAACAATGTAAGATGGTTTGGGAATTATCTGCGTGGGGAATAAAATGAAACAAAAAATAAATGTCCTAAAATATATGTCGTCCTTCCTCTCAAAAAGCATTGGGCCTTCCAAAAGCACTCAACAGTGGGGCATGAATCCACCGGAAGAGGAGCTAGTGAAGGTCTGAATAATCAGTTATAATGAGGGGTGAAGGGGGCATATCTCGAAAGGACTGGCAATATTTCTCAACAACCATTCAAAATATTATTAAGGTGTGATTGCAGCTCACAATGGCCACCTCGGTAGATAAAACCTAGATTTGGCCACTAAGTTACCTCAATCAAGCACAACATTTAGATTTTCGGCCTTAGAAATTGGTCACATGTTGGATGCTTTCCAAGGGTTGGGTGACCTAAGGAGGCACGCACAGAATAACTGGACCTCGGCCTTCAACCCTTCACAGGTGTCCCCCTGCCTTATGGTGTAGGAATACTTGATTGAGAGGATTTTGGTACCCTATTTCGCAACTTTCTAAGTTTCATTGAGAAAATGATAACGAGGAGTTATTTGGATATCTATCCCCAAAATCATAACTCATACTACAATTTTATTTTGGTGTTCCTCCTGTGGAGGTTAGAAAATGTGTTATTTATGGTTGCTTTTAGGATGTGAAAGTAGGTTGTGAAGTTGGGGTCATGGCCAACCTTGTTGTTTAAAAAGTGGTGTGACCAAAAGATTGGTACTAAACAAATGAATCCCTTCTAATCCTTCGAGATTGCTTATGGGCGCGGGGAGAAGAGCATACTATGGTTTCAAGTCTCTAGTAAAAATATTTTGAATATGTGGTGATCTTGTGTGCAAGTGAAAGTGTGTAATGGCTTTTAATAAGTTAGTGAACAAAGTTTTAACATGTGGACATCACTTGGTCCTTTACAAATCTTGCTTGCTTCTAACTTACTAAGTTTCACAAACAATCCTTGCAAAAATTGAAAAAAACCTAGGTAACTAGCATGGTGGACATGTGATACCTTACTCTTGAGCTTTTAATCTCCCTAGAATGTTTATCTAATCTAAGAAAGATTTGAAACTATCCATAGATTGTAGACATGTGGGCATGTTCGGGCCCTTACGAATCCTTAAACTTCCTAGGTTGTTTGCTCTAGAAATTTGAAACTATCCTAAGATTGTGCACATGTGGGCATGTATGGGCCCTTACAAACCTTTTAGATTATGTTTCAAAAAACAAACTAAGAGGTATTGGTCTCTCCTAAAATGATTGATTTAGTTGCAAAAGAAGCAAACTAAGAGGTATTGGCCTCTCCTAGAGATTGATTTTGAGAGGGAGATGGAGATTTCTTCAAGCAATCTTTTTTTATGATTTCCAAGAACACACAAGAGTGCGATGAAAGAGCATGCTTCGACATTGTCCAAATAGTCTTCTAGTCCCGATTTAATGCGATGTTTTGTAAAAGGAAAGCTTTCAATGTTTAAAATTCAAATGCTAAACTTAAGCCATCCACATGGCAACGAAGGAAATAAAAGACGTTATGGTTCTTTTTAATCCCCCTAGATGTTTATGTGTGACTAAGTATCTATGCAAGAATGAATCCCAAGTATTATTTTTTGTGGCTTTTACAAAGTGCATAAAATAAATCTAAACTACTGAAAAATAAAATTAAAATAAATAAATAATAAATAAAAAAATTGCACAGTCACACAGGTTTGGGCCCTACAATCTACGCGGATATTCTGGTAAAAAAGTCACACAGTTCAGCGCATCTGTTCTGCCTGAACTCGCGCACACGAAGAGAAATGGCAGGCTGACAATTTTGAAATGAATTAAGCCAACACAGAGCTTAATTTAAGTGTCTGAAGGGTAGGTTGGTTTTGGACCCTGCAAACACCACAAAGTGAGAATAACAACTCTAATAGCCTGCTTGAGGAGGAATTTGGATTCCAATCCCCAATATGGTCGCCAAACTGTTTAGGGATTTTGATTAGAAGGGTGAGCAAAAAGAGACCCCTTTGATTGCCTTGGTAAGCCAACAAAGCAACACAAAACAATGGTTAGTAGGTTAGTGAACACATAAGCTATAAAACAAGAAATAAATCAAGATAGGAATAACAAACAATGGAAACTAAACTAAGCAAATATAAACAAAGGATGCATGAAATTTGACACAAAGAGTGGTTACCCAATAGAGAATGGTCTTTGAAATTGAGATCACCGATAGGAGAAATGTGGGATTTATGAATCCCCTATTCCTCCTAGGGAGGGCTCTTGAATGCCTCAAAGTAGATCTATCACTCTCCTATTTTTGCTTGACAATGGTGAAGAACTCTATGGCAACGCTTTCCAAGAGGTGAAAATATTTCCCTATGATATGCTTGCCCAAGTTATTCTTAAAAGAACAAATGGTTTCTCCAAGAATATTCGAGCAGCATAACAATGTAATGAACTTTTTTTTTTGCATACAATGATCATCTATTTATAGGAGGATGGATAGATATTTCACAAATAGTTTCAAGTGTGAATGGGGAAGCCTTTGGAGGTGCCTCCCATCTTTTCAGTGATCCCAAGGCGGAATTTTAAGGCAATTTTGGGGTATGGACGAGATCCACTTCATCCCAGAAGTGGTTGAGGCCTGACCAAAATTATCAATGCATCATTTCTGCATCCTCACAATTTACTCGATTTTGCGGGGCGCATACTGTGCGTGTTTGACGATGTGTTAGCCCGCGCACACGTTGTCTTTGTTGAATGTGTGCAAAAATTCAGGATCTTTTTGCATAGTTTTGTGATTATCTGGCCAAACTTAGTGTGATCCTCCTGTAATTATTGGTTGTATGTTGTATTTGTGTTGACTATTTCTTCATCCGTTGTCTGTATTTGTATGAGCAATTTTTTGGTGATAAAAATAATGTTTATGGTTTGGATAACACATTTCAAAGGTAGAGTATCCTTGTCCTCAAAGAGCTTTGAATTCCTATCCAACCATAGTCCCCAAGTGATAGCAACAGGAAGAGCTCTATACCTCTTAGTTTCCTTATTCAAGCATTGTTTTTTAAGAGATTCCTCTATGGTAGTCCTGCTCTAATAATTTTTTAGGCATGCCAATCCTTCCATCTATGATCCAGGTGGATATTGGTGGCCACCCACCTATTCCAACTGGCTCCTCTTGTCAGTTTTTAGAGGTTGTCTGAAGCCCTACACATCTTCTAGGTGGGTACTGGTGGCCTCCCACCTAATCCAATTGGCTTATTTTGTATGTTTTCATGTCAACACATCTTTTTGTACTTCCAGGGCCATTTTGGGGCCTTAAACAATGTTTCTTTGGCGTTCCACAATCAAACTATAGACGAATTCAAACTTTGATGGCATAATGCATAGTTATCAAAAATACCTTTCCAACGGGCTATCACGCGCCTAAAATGAAGATCGTATGCAAAAGTTACGACCACAGGAAGTTAATGTAATAACTTACCCAAAGGGGGCCCACATGACTTTTGGTGTTTCATCTCCTAGGGTTAGGTTTTTGGATGTCTAGGGTTTTGGCATTCATGTTTATCATAAAAAGTCCTTCAGAGCGTCATTGTAATCATCTTCTTCCGAATGAGCGTAGCCGTCACATCTCTTCTTAAAGATAAAGCTGCCACCATTCTAACGAGTCTTGCACTCTGTATTTTTACAGCCTCTTTACAATTCTTTCATTAATAGAAATCAAGTATTGTTGTATTTCTCTATTTCTGGCAATTGTCATGAGTATTTCATTGTAATTTCTTTGCTTCATTTCATTCCGAAAATAATCCATATCAGTGGTATCAGAGTGGGATGCTCTTGATCGTTTTTTGGCGCATGTCCTTGACAAGGTACGAGTATAGCCAGTTGGGTCTCGAGCTTCTCTCTCTTGAGGACAATCACTCTTGCACGCCCAAGAAACCCTCGATGGCGACAGAAAAGAAAAACGACAGAGCAGAAGATTCTATTAACATGTTTCTTGAGCAAGCTCTTGCTCGACAGAGGGACGAAATGATGGAGAATTTTGCACACATCCTTTAACGCATGTCGATAGCAACATGCACATCTTCATCAAGTGGCCATTTTGGAGGAATATCTCCCTTCAAGGTACAAGTTAATTTTGATGTTCCCATATTTGAAGGTCAAATAGATGTGGATGCCCTAGAAAAATGGTTAAAACTATTAGAAGGTTATTTCTATGTTCAAAAATTTTCTGACAGGGAAAATATCACCTTCGCACTCCTCAAAGCTCTCTCCCATGTCAAACATTGGTGGGAAACTTACTGGGAGCAAAGTTCCACAGGGGAATATGGAATGTATGGGGCTGAGCTAACTTAGGATTTGTTTGTGGATGCGGTAAAAGAACAGTACTATCATGTTGATAACTATGAAGACCAGTACATGAGATGGACCACACTGCAGCAAGAGAAGAGCCAAACAATGTCGAAGTATCAATACTTTCCATACCTTGTGCACCAAGATGGGTACCAAAGACTCCGAGTGACATCTGGTTTTGAAATATCATGGGGCCCTGCATAGGTACATCCAAACCGAAATGGATTTCCTAAAAATCTCATCATTGGGAGACATTGGGAGATGCCTATCGATATGCTGTCAAAATCGAGCAGAAATTCAGGCACCAAAACAAATGGGAATTCGGGTCTGCAAATATGCAACAACCAAAGCATGGTAAAGATGGCCCTAACCAACAACCTCTAGAGAACCATTCCAAGACACGTGACAAGAAGGGTAAAAGAAAGATGAAGAATGACACTAGGAAGTGGTGTGACTTCCACAAAAGCCCCTGGCACAACACCGATGAATGTCGCTTGAAATAGTCATTAGTGATCGAGGTCAAAGACACGGAGCCGAACCCTGATTCAGAATCCGATCTAGAAAATATTGAAAACAGATAGATCATCGCCGCAGACCCCACTGCTATTGTCGCGACCACAACAATTCAACCAGAAGAGCCAGTAGACCATGAAGAGGGAGAGCATCTCTTCCATTCACAGATGTGGGTGAAGGGGACCTCGTTGCATTTCATTGTTGATAACAATAACCAAAAGAACCTCATCTCAGCTAAGGTCGTCAAATAGTTGGGGTTGTCGACAATAGCACACCCACAATCATACAACATCGAGTGGCTTCACCAGGGATAAGATCTTTGTGTCAGCCAACAGTGTCGCTTTTCCTATGGCATCCATCCCTTCAAGGATGAGGTAGTGTGCGATGTTACCCCTCTTGATGTTTGTGATGTTGTTTTGGGCCAACCATATATGTGGAAACGTCATGTTGTCTATGAGTCTAGACCCCGTAGTGTCATTATTACTATGAGAGGTCAGCTCTATAGGATACCATAGGTATTTCTGACCATTGCTCCACCAAAACAGTGTCACAAGGTAATCTCTCATACTACAAAATTCATCCTCTTCACAGTTTGTTCAAAGGATGCACATAAGACCGCTACAACCACTGCAGCCTCAACACCTTCTATCCAACAAAAATAGATTGTTGAAGAGAAAAATATATTTTTTCTTCACCTACAATGGTGCCTACAAAATTCCTTGTCAAACCCAGAGACAACAGGTTGGTGGAACAGATTCAACCTCGCCAGCAACAGGTTTGTGACAGTCTTCCATAGACCAAGCAACATAACTTCTCCAACAAGGCACGCAGCTCACCAAGATTCAGATTCAGAAAATGCTTTCCCCTCTTCCCTGGGCACTCAACGCAATGAAGACCATTGCTTCCTAAGGGGGGAGGACTAATCCAGGTGGATATTGGTGGCCAACCACCTATATAGTCCAACTGACTCCTCTTGTCAGTTTTTAGTTCAACATGTTCTTCTGTACTTCTTTGTAATTGTGGGTTCTACACTTCTGGGGCTATCTAAAGCCCTACACATCTTCCAGGTGGATACTGGTGGCCTCCCACCTAATCCAACCAGCTTATTTTGTATGTTTTCATGTCAACACATATTTTTGTACTTCTAGGGCCATTTTGGGGCCCTAAACAGTGTTTTTTTGGTGTGCCACAATCAAACTATAGACAGAGTCAGTGTTTGATGGAATAATGTGTTGTTCTCGAAAATACCTTTCCAATGGGCTATCACGTGCCTAAAACGGAGATTGTATGCAAAAGTTACGACCTTGGGAAGTTAATGTACTAACTTACCCAAACAGGGCCGACATGACTTTTGTCATTTCATCTCCTAGGGTTAGGTTTGGATGTCTAGGGTTTTGGAATTCATGCTTATCATAAAAAGGCGTTCAGAGCCTCGTTTTAATCATCTTCTTGCGAATGAGTGTCGTCGCATCTCTTCTCAGAGATAAAGCTACCACCATTCTAGCGAGTCTTACACTCTGTATTTTTACAGCCTCTTTACAATTCTTTCATTAATAGAAATCAAGTATTATTGTATTTCTCTATTTCTGGCAATTTTCAGGAGTATTTCATTACAATTTCGCTGCTTCATTTCGTTCTGAAAATAATCCGGATCAATCTCCAACCAAACATGTTTTGAATAAGTGCAATACATAATGAGATGCAAGTTAGTTTCATTGTCATGCCTACAGAGACAAAACCATCCTAGTTCCGCAAAGCTTCTTTTTTGCAATATGTCTCGGGTTAGAACTTTATTGTTCAAGAGGAGTCACATAAAAATTTCGAATTTTGTTGGGAATTTAAATTTCCAAATTTATTTCCACCACCATACCTATGGATTATCATTGTTGTCTGTTGAGAGTGATTTGTATCTTATTCTTGACACATATTCCCTGGTAGGATTCACTAACCATATTATCTAGTCCTCTTTGTCTCTTAATCTAATAGAGCACTTTTTTAATCTTTCTATGTATTTTTTCCATGTTTTTGTATCCTCTTCCCTTAGACTATCCCCCTCTTAGATAGCCATTGATGTTGCCTACCTGTATCATTTTTCCTTCTTGCAATATTCCCAAGGGTATGATACCCTTTGTCATTTAAATCCTATATCAAATGAGTTGGTAGCTTCTAAGAATCCGTGCTTCCTGTCCAAGGTTCTAATCCTAAATGGACCTTGTCTCCCTTTCCTACTCTACATATAACTAGGTTTCAATGAATGGGAATGTCAAAATAATTGCTTTCCAAATTATTGAAGCATTTTGAGATTTTTTAACAGGGTTTCTTACTCAAGCTTCCACATAATCAGGTGTTATGTATTTGTCCTTTATAACATGAGCCCATAGCCCAATACCTTGAACAAGTCACCAAACATTCTTTGTAGATAATGTCTTCAAGAATAAGTAGATGTTCTTAGACCCCATCTGTTAGAAAAATAGGTGTGCTCATTTCACCGTAGACAATATAGCAATATTGTCACCCAACCATAGGCACAAAGCCACCCCCGAGCACCTTAACCTTGACAGACAATAATTCTGGAAGCAATCCATTACCCAACCAAAGTAGTTCACCTTTCTCCAAGGCTAGCGCCCCAAGAAAGAATAACCTAGCAGAAAATCCAAACCATAACCAAGAGAAAGTCCAAGCCAAAACCGAAATGCCAGTTGAAACAATTGTAGTTGCAGTTCCTCTCCAAACTTGCGCACTACTGGTCTTATGCGGTTGTGAGTGTGTGTGTCACAAATGAGCTCTAACACCCTTTATTTATACTGTTCCATCTTAACTGACTAGGTCAACTTCTCTTCATGGGGGATAATAACTCAATATTAATTATTCTATTAAGTCGACTTGTCTTTTAGGGTTATTATCCAAGGATTTAGGGTTTCTCTTACTTCCTGAAATATTCTAGTCTCGTCAAAGGTTACAAGTGGAGGTTAATACCTCCTGTAGCTACCATAATATCAACACTCCCTCCTAGCTAGGGAGGTATTAAAGGCAATGGTCTTGAGCACAAATAGACCATTCAATTGGTAGCATCACCATAGCCACACATGTTATCTCATTATCAAATCATGAGCACCATCATCACTATCCAACTATATAGTCTCCATGGAAATCAGACCAATGCCATCTAATAGAACACAACTGTGTCTATCCATAGTAGTACACAACTACTATCCAGTGGTACACAACCACACCAAGTAGCACACGGCTACTAACCAATGACACATTGTCACAACCAGTGGAACACATCCACCACAGTGGCATACAGCTATTGTCCAGAGACATACAGTCTCCACAACAATCATATCATCTGATATCGACCTGTATAACAATATCATGATACAAATTGACTCATCTAGGCCATTCTTCCCCTCACATCTATGAGACCTGGAAAAGCATTTTCCCTCGTACTTCTTTTGTCTTATTTACAAAATCCTTTTCTTTTATAAATTATAGGTTCATTTTGAAGGGGCTCGGTGGTTTCCCTTGAGTTGGGAACACATCTAAGAGCATTGGGTCATGGTCATAATCCCCCTCGGTGGAAATCTATTGACAAATTCTAATAACTTTTTCCATAAAATTGCCAGAGAGTAAGAATTGATCCAACCTTTTTTTTATTCTAGACTCCCATGTTCGCTTGTTTGTCTAGGTTGGAGATAACTTTGCGAGCTCTATATCTAATAATCCTGCCATCTCTAATTTGTTAATAAACTAACTAGAAAAACTATCCACCTAGGCTGTTATCCCCCAAACCTTCGATGCTCCTAATGAGAAATTTAAATCCCCTCTGACCACCACCAATCCTCTTTGTATCCATTCACTGTTGAAGATTTTTTCCTAGTTTTCCAGTCTATTTGTGTAGGGCCCATATATGTTCAAACACATGATTTATTTCCCAAGGTCCAAAGAGATTAGATACGTCCTTGTACTTGATAACAAAGCCCATGAATTAGAATAGGAGAAAGATCAATTTTTCCACATTGTAATATTTCCCCTAGATCTTCCTATAACATCAATATAACTAAGTCTCATCCCTATAAAAACTTGGACAGGTCCTAAACAACCTTCTCCACATCCATCATTAGTTCTTGTAGAAAAATGATAGATGGGTTATGAGATTATATTAACCTTTTTATGGCCATTTTCTTTAACGAATTGGCCAATGCTTTGTAGTTCAGAGTTAGGAAAATCATTTCGAACCCTGGGGGAAATTTTCTTGTCCCCCACTTTTTACTTCAAAATTTGGTTGGTTTTGAGCCAAGGATATAAAGGGTTTTCTACCTCTATGGACCCCTTTGGATTCCTTTTATTCTAGAACTCCCAAACCCCCTCCTATCCCACCCAAAAAAATTGACGAGCCTCTTGTCTTTGGCTTAAGGTTATATTTTACAACCTCAGAGGTTTGGGAATCACTATGGGATTTCATGTCTACTTACTTTCCAGATGAAACCACATAATTTCTCGGTGAGAAAGCCTCACCACCTCGAGGCCCTCCCAACCTATCTAGAGGAATAAGTGGAGGAGGCTTGGGGATATTAATCTTGATAGGCTGGGGAGGAAGTTACTGAGTTGAAATCTATTCTTTTGTTTACCCCTACCTCCCAAAACCCAAAAAACAATTTTTTAGAATTCTTGTCAAATTCAAATTGAGGAGAAATTTTTGCTTGCCTATTTCTTACGAGGTTTCATTTCTTCTTTTTTCTTATTCCTTGGTTTCTCTTCTTGCTGGCCTATATCCTCCATTGATGTTGTTTTCGACAAACAATTTTCCTTAGATGAGATTTTCATGTTTTCAACCTGATGTTCCTTATACACCTAGACCTTTCTTTTGTTTGAAAGTGGACATTCATTTGCCAAGTGACCATAAATGTGGCACCTTCCACACTTAAAATGGATTCCTTTGTAATGTAGGGGTTTGTAGAAAATCGCAGGTCCATTTCGAATTATGATGGATTTTGCTAGTTCTTTAGAGAGGTCCATTCTAACTAATATCCTTGCCACACCCATGTACCCATAATCATAGTAAGAATTGTCCACTTCACAAAATAAACCCAAGGAATTTCCTATTTCCTTAAATACCTCATCCGACCATAGTATTAGAGGGAGCCCCGATAACCTTACCTGGACCGGAAAAAAGTCCATGTGGGTTGAGCGAGCATTGAAGTCCAAGTGCCATTTCTTGAGAAATATGGTTGAGAGCCCCACTTCCATATATTTCGAAGGATCCTGTCAGTATTAGCCACTTATTTGAGAATCTAAATCGTTTAGCCTTTTACCAGTACCATGCTATGTGGAGGGTATCCTAGCAAAACTTTAAAATTTCCGTGCATCCAAGTCTTTAGTGTTTCACCTCTAATTCTTTTGCCTAGGAATCAACCTACAATAGTTGAGTACTCCAATTCTATAATTTCGTGTAGTTTGATATTATCACCCAATTGTGGATTAATTACCTCCTGCTTCCTTTTGACGCACTTGTGTAGCTTCCTCGATTTACTTGGCTCTCTTGGTCCCAATCCTCCCATATTAGATGCCTTGGATTTAGAGGGGGGAACCCACTCATAAGCCCTCCACTCAACATTCCTCGAACAAAACCTTGAGTCGTTGAAACTCCTTCATCATCATCCTTACCACTAACTAAAGAGCTGAGGGAACCTGGTATTAGGTCTAGAAATATCATGTTAGAGGTGTTGAATGCAAGGGCTATATTCCTTTTCGCCAAATATAAAACCTCATATCTATCCATGTCGAGGGAGTAAAGATCTTGATCCACCAGATCTTCCATATTGTACTTCTCATGGATTACCTTTGCCTCGGTCTATCTATTTAACCGCATCGATGTGTTCAAACCTAACAACCTACCAGTCGATGAGTCCATGTTGAATTTCCATCTACCAAAGTGGGCTCTTTCCAACTCACCCAAAGTCTCAACATTCTCCTCCTCCAATAGACAAGTTCCCATCTGAATAGATTGCATTGGGGGAGACTTGTAGTGGCTTGAGATTTCTACTAGATCAGACTAGATCTATTGGCCCTCCAGTGGATCTTTTGAGAAGTCTACCATTTCATATTTTGTATTCCACTCTCCAATCTACAATCTAGGAGAAAACCCTCCAATCTTTACAAAAACATATCAGGAGTTTTAACAATTTACCATATTCCTCGCAACAATGTTGAATGGTTAAACTTATAGCCAATGGTGAAGAATCTAAGGCTTTTGGGCCCTTCCAACGTTTTGAGCTTGTTCATACTAGGAAGAATTAGCTTAGTCGACTCATTTGTTGAGCTCATCTTCTTTTTGGGTTTATCCTTATGTTACGGAGGAGAAAAAAGTCCTAATTTGTTGAAGAGGGGGAGAAAATGTGTTTCATATACAACAATTCATTATAGAGAGAGGGGAAAAGACTATTAATAGTCTATCCATCAAAAGGAAGGACATATATGTCTCAAGCTCAAAGAATTTTAACATTTACCTCTCCCTCCTTCCTCCATCCATGGTATTATGAGTCTATGTCCGAGCAAACAAATTTCAAGGGAATGGAAGAGGCAACTTAATTGTTTAACATAGAGATCAGTGCTCTCTCTCAATAATCGTGGGGTTTTGATTGTAGGTACATTTTATTATTCTTTTCTCTCATATCTAATGTTCGCTTTGATCTGTTCTCATTAGGATCATTTCTTATTCATGGAAATACTTTTTATTTTCATTGTTACTATGTGAAGTTTGAATTATGTATGATATGTTCTAAAAAGTTAAATAATGCACCTTAATTAAAAATTAGGATTATAGATTTAAATCTAACTAATTATTATTCTTATTGTAATTACAATATAATAAATTATTTAAGGTAATTACTAAGGATTTTATAACTAAGTTTATTTTTATTTTCAATTTTTAGGTTATCTTTTTTTTTTCTAGGTAACAAACCCTCGGGAAAATCTCCATGCAATTCCCCTCATTTTGAGGAGGATGAACTCTAGATTTTCTAGGGCACAAGGCCAAGTCAACAACATGCCGCGAAGCCATTACAACACTATACTCATTAAGAGCTCAACATGTCACTTACATGAATATAACATAGACAAGGACAATAATGCTCAATCCCACAACCAGTGGGGCTAAACCCAATTGACAATTTACGACTTACCTCATGGAAAGGAATTTCAACTTTGTTAAGATTCATTTCTTATTTATAAATATATTTTTATTTATATTTTAATATGAAAGTAAATATTTTATTAAGATTTGTTTATGTTGAAACCTATTACTCTACTTTCATTTAATTACTAGATAAAGAGATTAAGTTACTTATTGTTTGACTCTATAAGATGGGTAATCCAACTTTATTGATTTTGAGGTCATCCTCTCCATTCGGGTAATTAATTTTTTTTTTTGATACATAGGATTTCCCTAATGTACCTTTTTGAAAAGTGGTTTGTTTTAATAATAACGTGGGTGTCCTCCAAGCAAATAGGGTGCCTAGTTTTGTGAGAAAATGACAAACTAAAGCTACAAAGGCATCAACTTAACAATTAATGTCTTGGCTTAAAAAACAAATAGGCTAAGCAATACATGCACTCGCCTACCCAACTACACAACTCAACTTCAATTTGTATTGAACCAAATGATATCTCACATGCTAATCCTTGGATCAACTCCTTCATACTATAATGGATGACTCCCTCATGGAAAAGTTCACAATGTCTAGACATGTTTGCGATAAGCCCATGTCCCAAGTATAAAACTAGTAAGCATGGATTTCTACTGTGGCTCACAAATTAGACCAACTTAAGGTCGCCTAATATACTATCAACTTGCATGTCTTATATGCTTTACTTGGTAAATGACATGACATCCCATGCCATGACCAATATTGACATTGATATATTCTCATGATTGTTTGAATGCGTAATGTGACAACCAAGTTACTATCACAATAGTGCATTGTCTGCTGCCAACTTTGAGTAAGATTCCAACAATTTTGATAGTTATCCCAACATGGGATTTTGCAGGAGCAAAACATTGTCTAACCAATGGTGGATGTTGATGTTGTGCCTCCCCTTCCACTTGGTCTCTTACCACCTAATTTGCCTTTGATCATTCCTCAAATTTAGTAAACACATCATTGAGTTCCTTTGTCTAATGTCCATTACAAATTCCACTTTTTTGGTCAAACTCCTCGATGCTCACACCTCCTTTAGGTTTCCAACTACAATGGATTTTACTCCCTTCCACTCAGTGCCCTTAAGCTTCCAAACACTTAAGGATAGGTATTTTTAGGCGAAGCTTTGAGGAAAACACATCATTTAAGGGTCATATAATGTTGATTGTTTTAGCTTGCAA